>CAKAOI010042863.1:0-27501 GCA_916701655.1 Sebastiscus albofasciatus | reverse complement strand
TGTACTTATTTGATAAACAAAAAAAAGTATAAAATATAAAAACAAAAATATTAAAATATCTTCTAATCTAAAAAATGTAATAAATAAATTAAAAAAATTAAAATGTGATAGAAATAGTTTAAATTAATTATTGAAATTACCAATGATGAAATGCAACTAAGTATATCTACTCAAGTACTGTACTTTTGGAGGTACTGGTGGTCTACCGGAGTATTAAGTTTAAAGCTTTATTTTAAGTCAATTTATCATTCAGAACTAGGGTTTAAAAAGTGACAAAAATATAATATGTTTATAATATCAACATATTGCTATGTGTTGCATTAAACATGGCAAGAAAACATTTTTTTTTTTAAAAGTACAATAAAATATCTGAGTGTGTTCATATAAAGTGCATATAGTAAAGTACAAAGGAGCAATACAATATCAAAGAGACTAGTAAACTGTAAATAATAGTAAATATATTATTACCGATCTATGGTACTAAATGCATCTTCTCCACTATGAAAATTTACTCCAACAGTATATAAACTAGTTTAAAATAGTTCCACCTTGACCAAGCTGCAACATTTAGAGGCTGCATAGACATGAAGGCATCAGTAATAGTAATAAATAATATAACATACGTAACAAAAAACACTCTGAAAGGGGCAATTCTGCATAATGAGTACATTTACTTGTGTAATTTAAGTAAAGTTTTCTGATCATAATTCTGTACTTGAACTTGAGTTATATAATATCTGACTTAACCATCTCTGACACCAGATAGTTGTGAATGCCTCCCAAGTTTATGTTGTGTGCAGTAACATTTTCACAACTCTTTTGACAAGAATAAATAAACAGATGTACTTTTTTACAAAGTTATTTTTTATTATGGAATAGCTTGTGCATTGTCAACAACTTTCAGCATAAATATGCCATCTATTTCTATTTACAGGTCATAAATCTCTTCTAGAATCCACTTTTCTGTCTCATGGTCTGACTGATTTAACTGTCAAAAAGTGTATGACTAGTTTATATTTCTATGGTGTTATTATACAGTTTCTTCAAGTACAGCATGATTGAAAAAATGGCATTTTATTCAGTGGAAAATAATCTATAGGTTGCACAAGTATTCTATGTCACCATCTATTTCACAGCAAGATGTTGGTATTAATATTTATTTTTATACATTTCTATATTACAATAAAATTCATGGGTAAAAATGACCTATTAGAATACAATCTCAGTTACTGCCACATGTGATATACTGCAATTTAAAATAGAAAACAACATTTAAATGTCATTAAACTTTCTAAAATAAAGATGGAAGCAATCATTGATCATTTCTTTAAGAGAGCATTAATGCATCTGTCCAGGTTTCACTTGGGTTCTATTATCACTGCGGTTTAGACAAGCCAAAAAAAACAAAAAACAAACAATTCAAATCTCCAGAAAGTGACTTGTGAGATTAAGACAGCTAGAGTAATCTGATACGGTCCTTCTTCCACCCAAGCAACAAGCTCGATAGCTATGAGACAGGAAAGCGAACCACATCTGTTCACACCTGCGTGGCTCAATAATACAATACTGCTAAAGATAGTTCTAACAGTGTCAGCCTCATAGGGAGTAAATCTGGACAAACAGTGGTTAAATACGCTTCAAATATTCTCAGTAAAGACCATTCGGACATCCCTTTTATCTACATGGTTAAGCCTCAAATATTCTGAGCAAAGAAAACTTGAAGAGCCCTTTAACTTATTTTACAAGAGGAGTTTCATTTCAGATTTTGCACTGAAGCTGTTAATGTGCATGCAAAAAAATAGTAAATCTATCAAATAACTTGAGCACATTGAGACGTTGGCCCAGGTCTGCACCGGAGGCTTGTGGCTGCTTTAGCTTCAGTAGAAGAGACGCTCGTATTCGTTCAGGATGAACTCCACTATCTGGTTCTGAAAGACCATGTGCATGGTGATGTTGGATGACTCCATCTCTGGCCGAAGCAGAGTCGGGCCGAATACAATTGCCACGTTCTGCACAGTCATGCGATTGTCCTCCCCGTATTGAATGACCCTGTCAGAGAAAACAAAAGGGAGGATGATGTGAGGAGTCGTAATTTTCCTGTTTTTTCATTTCAATAATATTCTTACATCAACTTTTACAAGTTCTCAAACTTGTGATGGAAACATGCAAAGGATAAAATAAAAAAAGTATTTTAAATAGGGCTGTCAAAGTTAATGCGATTACACGATTCAACGCCACTAATTTCTTTAATGCATTAACACAACTTGCGCATTTTATGTTGCAGCAGGCTCAGTTTCAAAGCTAGAGTGAAGATACTGGCATCATATGAAACTGGAAAACCTAAGGAACCCGCTGGTACCAACCAGGTCATATTAGCTTGTTGCGAAGGAGGTTAAATAACGCTCCAAACTTGTGCCAAATTTTGGCGAGGAAAAACTGGCATGGCCATTTTCAAAGGGGTCCCTTGACCTCTGACCTCAAGATATGTGAATGAAAATGGTTTCTAAGGGTACCCACGAGTCTCCCCTTTACAGACATGCCCACTTTCTGATAATCACATGCAGTTTGGGACAAGTCATAGTCAAGTCAGCACACTGACAGCTGTTGTTGCCTCTTGGGATGTCATGACATGTTATGATTTGAGCATATTTTTTATGCTAAATGCAGTACCTGTGAGGGTTTCTGGACTTATAGTTCTCATTGTTTTGTGTTGTTAATTAATTTCCAGTAATAAATGTATACATACATTTGCATAAAGCGAGTGTATTTGCCCACTCCCATGTTGATAAGAGTATTAAATACTTGACAAATCTCCCTACTCTCCCTTTATCTCCATAAAAAAATGTGCGATTAATTTGTTATTAACAATGGACAATCATGTGCGATTAATCACGATTAAATATGTCAATCAACTGACAGCCACAATTTTAAAACATACCTGCGTAAATGCCCGAAAAGGAGTTTCATGGTATCATGATTTGAATCAGGAAGCGTTTTGACCAGCTCATACATGCAAGACAATTTTGTGTTGTAATCAGGAATTCCTAGAAAAACAGGACAAAAACAGTCATAAATATAATGAACATCTTTCAATCACCATTAACATCACTGACGTTTATGTACGTATTTGCCTCAAAGGACAAACACAAAGGTTTGTCCTTTGAGGTGTTAAAATGTATGGATTCAAAAATCTGCTTACTGATGGCTTGAATGAAGTCGTTAAAGTGGCTGAATGGGAAAAGCGGCTCAGCAAGCTCTCGGAAAAACAACTTCAGCGCTCCGGTGATGACGTGAACGTCCTCCCACTGGCCGTCCTCGAGGTCCAGTTCCTCTGTTTTAAAGGTCCCATATTGTAAAAAATTAGATTTTCATGTCTTTTATATTATAAAACAGGTTTAAGTGCTATATAAATACTGTTAAACTATCAAAACGCTCAATATACGGAGAAACACACACAGCCCGTATTCAGAAATTGTGCAGTTGAAACAAGCTGTTAGGATTTCTGTCTATTTGTGATGTCACAAATATACAATATTTAGACCCTTACACGGTTTTAAACATAAACATTCTAAATGTGTCCCAGTTTATTTCCTGTTGCAGTGTATGAGTGTATGTAAATAACATCAGCTAACAGGAAGTAAACATGGACCCAAACTGTTGCCTAGCAACGCAATTCCGTTGCAATTCCGTTGAAATGCACTTAAACAGAGCGTTTCAGACAGAGGGTAAATACAGGCATATTCAGGCAGACAGTATGAGGAAAATAAAGTTGTTTTTTTAACATTACAGTATGTAAACATGTTCTAGTAGAAACATAAAATACAAGTATGAACCTGAAAATGAGCGCGATATGGGACCTTTAACACAACAGGTGCACAGCACATTAAAGCACAGCAGGGGGTGCTGCTGTCTGCAGTCAGATAATGCAGTGAACTATGAATCCTCTGCTTCCTCTTCAATCACTGACTGAATTAAACTTGTTGTAAACATTTACCGTGATCGGCCTTGAAGCGTAGTTTCTGAATGACAGCGAGGTTTCCGCTCACTCTGTAGAGACCATCGATGTCTAAACCTGTAAATAAACACATCAGTAAGTCAGCTTTTATACTGCACACAGCAAAAAGACTTCAATATGATTCAGGGAGTGACACAAACAAGCTGGATTACCTCTCTTTTCCACTGCTTTGACACAATTCTCCACAAAACTAGGAACTGTGGTCCTCTCTTGTGCACACAGGGTGGCCAGATGGCAACCAAACACATTGTCTACAGGGAAAAAGAACATTATAAGTAGTAGTATTAGTAGAATAGTTGTAGTAGCAGTATTATCATCCCATCGTAGATGTTAATATTGAAGATAAGAAGACAGAATTGGATATCAGATATCGTGCTGCACAGATATGGAACGCCAAAATACACATAATCAAGAACGCTGTATGCTTAGACAATCTTGACATGTGTATTTGTATGCATGTGTGTGTATAATATATATATATATATATTTTATATATATATATATATATATTTTTTTTAATATATATATTTTTTTCCCCTCTTCTTTGATCTTTGTTTTTTTTCATGTAATTATTTGTTTTTTATTGTTTTGTTGTCTATTGATTATTTTGTATATTTTTGTTATATATTTTCTGTATTTTTTATATTTTTTATATTTTTTATATTATGTTAACGTAATTTTATTTTATTTTATTTTTCTCCTTACATTGAAGGGAGGTCCGTTGTACAAGCCTGTGGCTTCTTGACGTCTCCTGTCACATTTCTTATTATTCTTATTCTTATTTGGATTTTAGGAAGTTTTATGTGTGTGGAAATAAATAAAATAAAAAATAAAACAAAATTAAAGAATGAATAAATACTTCTTTTGAGTATATATAGTAATATATAATCCAATTTGTACATGTAATATACAGATTAACAGAAAATATGTATCATATTTATAGTAAGTAAGACTCCTCCTATGAATAAAAACTATAAATAAAACTATATAAATATGTCAATCAGTCTTCATAAAAGTGAATTCTTTGTAGTTGTAAATGTGGTGGTGAGTAAAGTCATTTAATTCTAATACACCATAAACCGCCTCTTGGTTTCCTGCTGCGTTCAGTACGTTATCTTATCTAACAGTATCTCTACTGTAATTGTTTTTATCTCACGAACCTTTTATTGTAGTCTGTATCGCACGTATCAAGTATTTCACATCTATAAATGTAAACATTTCCTGTTGCAGTGTGTGTGAATGGCATCAGCTGACAGGAAGTAATCATAGACCCAAGCTGTTGCATTGCAATGTATTTCCGTCGAAACGGTCTACAGCACCAGCACGTTTCATGTTTTCAGTTATTATTGTGTCTTATGTTATATGTTTTTATGCTGTCGTTCTGCAAAACAAATGTCCTCTTGTGAGACAATAAAGGCGGGAACTGAAATGAAATGTACACTGGAGAATATAAAACTGCTTGTGTTCAAATATAAGTATAACCACTAACAGGAGAGTTCAAAGTCTGGTAGATGGAAACTCCCTTTTCCATTAACTTCTATTCAAATCAGCCACAGCCTGAAGAGAACTACTTTATGTTGTGTTATTGAGATTACCTCGGATGTAGCCCTTCTCCTTCACAGACTGCAGCGTGGGCCGTTTCATGAGGAACTTCATCAGCTTGGTCCGAACCCTCTTCTGGTCCGCGTCTCCGGCATTGCTGGACGAGGATGTGACGCTCGGCTTGGAGGCTAGAAAAAAAACAATGTTAGACGTTTAAATAATCGCAGCTCTCAAAGGGGTCTGATATATCGATCTGGGTCATTTATGTCAGAGTTAAACAAGGAAAATGTTGTTTTTTGTTGGTTTTTTTTCAACTCACATCTTCGCTTGTCCATGCCGCCTACGAGCTCTGGGCTGCCGATCTTCTCATATAAGTCCCCATCCTCCTCTTCTGAATGATGGTCCAAGTACTCCTGATGAGCAGACATACAAAGTGAGTCAATCAAACAGACGCGTTGCACGCTGTCGACTGCATAATTACCACAATTAAACCTGAATTAAACTGTATTTAAAGGAACAGTGGGTAACATTTGGGGGATCTATTGGCAGAAATGGAATATAATATTCATAACTATGTTTTCATTAGTATATAATCACCTGTAACTAAGAATCGCTGTGTTTTTGTTAGCTTATTAGCCCTTCATATCTACATAGGGAGCAGGTCCTCTTCACTGAGTCCACCATGTTTCTACAGTAGCCCAGAACGGACAGACCAAACACTGGCTCTAGAGAGAGCCTTTCACGTTTTTATGTTACCTGAAGGCCACCGTAGTTCTCCGACACGCTTGTGAAACTGTGATAACATAAGCTGCAGAGTGCAAAACCGTGGTAACTCCAGCCACTGTCTGACTTCTGTTGCTCCTAAAGTAGTGTTATTATGGTAAAGATGGCCTCTGAGTGAGTATATTTCCCAAAATGTCAAACTAATACTTTAAATCACAACAATCCTACGCAGCCACTACTGGAATCTAATTCTACTAATAGTATAATACTACTAATATTAGTGTGGTCTGATCTTTATCTGCAAACTGTGCAGAAATACCAAGTTTGAACAGAATGTGGCTCACTAAGTAGCAAAAATATATCTTTTTAAATAGTTTTATATACAGACTTTTGTATAAATGATCCAGTAAGTGTATTATTATGACCTTAGAGCAGATAAATCCTGGCACATCCCCTGTGATTTTTGGCGCACCCCTGAGGAGAGCCCCAGATTGGGAACTGCTGCTTTAAGCAGTAGTAGTAATAAGATAGAAATGATAAGCTAAAGATTTTTTTGCAGTTTAATGTGGCTCATTTTCACTTATCAATTACTTACCAGCTGTCGTATGGTGTCCATTAAGACTTTGTGCCAGTCAGTGATGATGCTTTCTGTATCGTACTGTACCAGAAACTCCACACCGTTCTTGCCTTTTAACTAGAGGAGAGATAATAAGATATTGAGGAGGGCAATTGGGAAACAATGATTACACAAACCACATTTAGATACAAGTCCCAGAAGACCTTCTTTTACTCATTAACTCATAATCATTATCTAAATAGTTGATATAAATACATGAGATCATGTTGCAGTTGAGAAGCAGAAAAACACTGCAGGGACTCAGTTCTTAAAATAGGGTTAAAAATAAAACACATGTGTTATTTGCTCAAGATAAAACACTGATAGGCACATTGCATTACGTTCCATGCCAATAAACAGACACACCTCTAAAACATTCTTCTTGCTGGATTTGTCCTTTGAGGCCCAGCCAATCGTCGCTCCTCGCAGGTCCACCGTGATCTCCGGAACAATCTGATTGGTCTTGTTCTGCGTGGAGGAAAAAAAAAAAAAATGACAGCTGTTTACGAAACTGACGGCGCCGCATTCCAAGAAACGAGCTGCGCTTAAACAAAAGCACCGACTGTCCCTGAGGGCTTGTCCGTGCCGTCACGCCTCAAAAAGGTGACAAAACCGCCTGCACCATGCTGCGGTTTAATGTTTCATTTGCTTCTTTAGGTGTAAAACATGATACCAAAGTGCAGACTATATGGAAAAAAAAATGTTTTAGGCGACTTTTAGACAAAAAAAAAGAAAGAAAAGTCAGTTGTTAATTCTGTCTATGACCTTTCACCTCATCACAACCCTCTCAGAAATACACATTCAGGTGTCAGAGCTTCTTATTTCCTCTACACACAAACATGCAAGTCCTTCTATTATTAATACTTAAATGTAGATCGTACCGAGGCCCCTGCTGTTGCCTTCGGGTCTTTGTGGAACGTCAGCACTCCTCTTTGGAGAACCGTCCACGTCTGGGCCCAGTTTTTCCTTAAAATGGGGGAATAACCGTCACTAACACAGAACAAACCAGCGGAGAGCTTTGGGGGAGATGACACATGACTCCAAAGACAACCATAGAGTGTCTTAGCTTACCGTACTTTCTTGCCGTTCTCACACACTTTTGTTTTGTTGAGGATCCCGGCTTTCTCTAAGTTCTGCACCTGAAAATGTAAAAATATCACAACATTTGAATTATCTATAGGCTATTTGTTATTGGCTTATGTGTAAAAGTCTTATGTGATGATATGAGGGACACACAATTCTGGTTATGGTTGAACACAAACTTCATCATTAAAGACATGCATGCATGCAGCGTTCACATCCAACCTTCTATTACAATCTGAGCACAATGATGAATTCCTTATAAGACGAAAATCCTCATCCATCTCTGTTTAGAGTCGCCCGGCGGCTTTCTCAAGAGGAAGGGAAAGTTTTTCTATTTTGATGATTTGATAAATTGTGATAAAAGATTTGAGCAATACTTCACCATCACTAGAAATCAACAGATTACTGAGTCTATTCTGTTTATGCTTAAAGGACCAGGCTGGTGTTGTTCTATGTTTTCATTATTCTCAACAAATTCCATGACAAGATCAAAACCAATAATGAGTCCGTTTCTAAATACTTTTTAAGTAAACACTAATGTGTTTTTTTTAACAGTGAATGTATGGAGGACGGAAACTGCCAAAATAAAAAAATAAATTTATACATTAATAAATGACTCAATAAATAAATAAATATTGAATAAATATAAAATTAATAAAAATAAATTCAAAAATAAATAATAATAAATAATTAAATTATAAATAAATTTAAAGATTACTGAAAATAATACATAAATAAATAAAAGGAAAAATTAAACAGAAGAGAAAAATAAATAAGGGAATTAATACAAAGATAAATAAATAAAGAAGCAAATTAAAACAGAAATATCAATTAATGTCAAAATGTATCAATTAATGGCTATATTTATATTTAATATTATTTTTGCTACATTTAACAACTTATTTATTTATTTATTTATGGAGTCATTTATTTATTTATGAATTTATTTTGATTTCAGCAGGTTCCATCCTCCATACTTTTCTGGACTGTAACTGAATGAAAATGCTGACGCAGAATAAACACACTTATTTGCTTAATTGTTGGAGGCGTAAAACAGACATTTAGTAATGACAATTACCATGATTGTTGTAGAGCAGCATGTTGTGGAAGTGCCTATTAGCTATTAGGGCTGTCCTCGACCAAAGAAATTCTTAGTCGACCAACACTCAAACTATTTTGTCAGCTAATTAGTTGATTTAATCGACAGATCTGTAAAACTGAGTTTCTCCACAAAGAATCAAATGTGCATTTATAAGTAAAAAATCTGCAGTGAAGTGTGCGGTGGATTAATTCCTAAACTACCTGAATAAAGCAGGACATGAACTGAAATCCCAAACGCTATAGGATATAGATGACAATGGGAATATGAACAGTAGGTTCATCAGGTGGGCAGTTTGGTTGTAACATGCATCCCAGCAGTGGGAATCCATGCAGGGAATGAAACACATGAAGTCACACCTTTCGCTCATCATAGATAGACGCTGCTATCTATGAGTCAAGCTCAGGTGAACTCAAACTAACAACCCACATTATAGCGCAGCCACCTGGAGGTCAGATAATATGGGTTCCTCCAGGGTCTAAACCCAAAAGCCTTAAGAGAGAGACACAGAACTCCATTCAGCTCACAGTGCTTAACGGCTAACTAACTATTTAGTTTAGCTTAGTTAGTTAGTTAGTTTAGTTTTTCTAGAGAAATAAGTATCAGCAGACGGGATGGAGAGATTCCACTCACGTTATGCTGCGTCTCCGGAGAGTTTCCTGTACTGGAGCTGTCGCTGCTGTAGTCGGACGTGTTCCTCCGGTGAGTTGGGACGAACCTCTGAACAACAGGAGAAGAGAAGCAGATTTTAGTCAAATAATAAAAAGACAGTGAGTGTTTTTTTAGGGTGACACACCGTGATGAAGACTTGTTGAGTCGTTGGTGTTATCCATGTCTTAATAAAAGGATTTTAATTCACAAACAAAGTGCCTTGGATGTTTTCCAGACTGCCATCCTATACCAAGGACTTCCTTTCAAAGTAAGCTGGACTTTTTTTTATGATTTGACTACTTCCCCATCCTTGAAGAGCACCTGTTTTTTACGTTAACATTAGTTTCTTGACCCAGTGCAGCACTCCCAATGTTTTCTTCATTATCTATGAGTAGATTTTAGTATTTAATATTCATAAAATCACCAGATAAGACTTACATTTCTTTGTACAATGTATGCTTAGTCTCTAAAGTAGCTGTGTTTGTGGAAAAAACACAAAACAACTCAATGACGATAGCATAACAATGCATTGTCTTTGACACATTCAGCTGCTTTCCTTTTGCTTTATCACCAGCCGCGACAGCGATGCTGGTATTGTTTCACCTTGTGAGTCTGTGTGTGTGTGTCATCATAGCACAATGTAGTCCTGGAGACGCCTACAGTAGCAGGAACTACCACAGAGGTGGCTTTGAGTACTTTGCCAGGTGTTTATATTTCCGTCTGTCTGTCTGTGGAAGGATTTTGTCACAGCGATAGCGTCACAACCATGCAATATGCTGTCGTGAAACTCAACAGGTGTGTACTTGACATGAATATGAAGGCCAAGTTTGAAGATGGGCGTGGTCCGAGCAAGGGCAAGCAAACTTTATGCTCCCCCCTTTACGCCCCAGGACCAATTTGGCATCACAACACTTTACAGGTGTGGAGTTGATATCAGAAATGAAGGCCGAGTTCGAAGATGGGTGTGCCAACACCTTTAGGATGAACTGGAACCCCGACTGTGTGTCACATCGTATCACCACACATCAGTGTTGGAGCAAATCTCAGCAGCCAGGTTGTAAAATCTTGTGGAAAACCTTCCCAGAAGAGCCCTACCCTACTGTTATGCCCTTGAGCAAGGTGTTGATCTCTGACTTCTTAGCAGTTCTTACTTTTATCCAGCAACTCCCAAGTGTTTGCGTACATTTCCCTCCCCCTCCCTCTGCAGCTCTGTCCTCGAGCTGTTACAGTAAATACGAGAGCAGTTCATTTGCCTTGCTAAATACGGGTTTAAAAAGCTGGGAGTGTCGGCTGTTGAGCAGAGACTCACCCTCACTACTTCTGCCTGACTGAAGCTCTCTGTTTAAGCCGGGCGGACACACCCTGAATGTGCGATACAGCGTGTACATGTACATGCAGGTCTGAGTGTAAAGTATGTATGGGTGTACCCCATCATCCTGGGCTGGGCCGAGCTGTCCAGGTCCCACAGAGTGCCTCCAGTTTTTGATGACTGACAGGTTGTCTGCCTCGACGCCATTCTCCATCCTGGACTGACCAGGAGATACAGGAACCTGGAAACACATTTTAGTTTAGTTTAATGTAAATAATTTGAAATCCTGAGGGATTTATTTTACTTCAAGCCAGGCAAGAGAACACTTGAAACTACTTTTTGGCTGAATTTGTGTCGTTCTACTGTACATCATGAACAAACTGTTCCTCATTGATCCCCGTTGTAGTGAAGGAGCTTTACCTCCGGCAGGTTCCACTGAGACCTGGAGCCGTCTCTCAGATAGAAGTAGGTCTGCCCTCGATCATCCACGGATTTGATCCACTGTCACACAACAAAGATTTTGCGGTTAGAGATGATTCAAACTCACTGTTGTTTTCCCAAATATTAAAAGTATTTTCACCGCTTCAGATGACTTGATGATGTCTTGAAAGAAAAATGACTTTAATCTAAAATAATTCATAATTAGGGCTGTCAAAGTTAACACAATAATAATAATGCAGATTTGTTTTAACGCCACTAATTGTAAAGCTTCAATCATGTGAAACTAGAAATCTTAAGGAATCCATTGGTACCAACCAGGTCATACTAGCATGTTGAGAAGGAGGCTAAATAACACTCCAAATTTGCACTAAATTTTGGTGAGGAAAAACTGTCGTGGCCATTTTCAAAGGGGTCCCTTGACCTCTGATCTCAAGATATGTGAATGAAAATGGGTTCTCTGGGTACCCACGAGTCTCCCCTTTACAGACATGCCCACTTTATGATAATCACATGCAGTTTGGGGCAAGTCATAGTGAAGTCAGCACACTGACACACTGACAGCTGTTGTTGTCTGTTGGGCTGCAGTTTGCCATGTTTCGATTGGAGCATATGTTTTATGCTAAATGCAGTACCTGTGAGGGTTTCTGGACAATATTTGTCATTGTTTTGTGTTGTTAATGGATTTCCAATAATAAATCTAAACATTTGTTTGCATAAAGCAGCATATTTGTCCACTCCCATGTTGATAAGAGTATTAAATACTTGACAAATCTCCCTTTAAGGTACATTTTGAACTGATAATGATGATATGTGCGATTAATCTTGTGCAATCATGCGATTAATCTTGATTAAATATTTTAATCAGCCCTACTCATAATATATAAAATGTTTCTCTCCTACATAATCTATTTATATTATGTAAATATATATTTGCTCCTTGTGTGATTGTTTAACATTATTCTACATTATAAAGGCATCAGCATGTTTCAAAAGAAGTTCTTTCTGCAATAAAACATCATGGTATCCGTGCTAGAAATATCTCTTAATGTCTCTTAACACTCTTCAAGTGTTTCGAAGGTTAAAATCTGAACTGTGTTTAGGACCTTTGTGGTCTTGGAGCTAACCTGCTCTGGAGAGTGTTCACTGGTGAACACCCAGGTCCCGTTGGGTTCCACGTTGAGGTTCCAACCAGACGGGGTGCTGCGGTCCAGGTTGGCCCGGGGGATGACGGTCCGGCTCACGTGACTGAGGGTGTACTCTTTAGGGAGGGTGGGAGGGCCCATGGCGAGGAGCTCCCCATATCCCTCTGGTGGATCAGCAGCTGGGTAATCCTCTGGGGGGTAGTCCTCGTCAGGTAGAGGAGGCTGCGGAGGGAAACACACTGTACATTAAAACACGTGTGTCCAAGAGCTGTGTGCAGAGTAACCAATGAGTGATGCTCTCTTTGGTGGATCCTAATAGTTTTTGGAGTCCTGAAGCGAGAAAACTCTCCAGTATTTCACAAAAAAAGCTAAGATTTGATAACAAAACAGAGAAAATGAACATAATTTTGTAGCAGAAATGTTCTTCTTTTCTATCTTGTTAAATGGAATAGTTTAACATTTTGGGAAATACATTTATTTAGCCAAGAGTTAGATGAGAAGATCGATACCACTCTCATGTCTGTACGGTAATTATGAAGCTTAGCTTAGCACAAAGACTGGAAACAGAGGGAAACAGCTAGCCTGACTCTCAAAATCCACTTAACAGCACCTCTAACGCCGGAAACACACCAAGCAGCGGCAAAGTGTAGCTTGCCGCAATAATTACATTTTTCTGCCAAAACTACTATCCCGTAGTATCCCCAACTTTTAGTTCGGCCACACATCGCTGACCTCGGAGCGGCGGCCACAATTTGCCATAGCCATTGCATGGCAGCACGCCGCAAGCAGCACTTTGCCGCTGCTCTGGTATCTTGTTTTCGGCGTAAAGCTCACTAACAAGCTGTAAGTTGTTTAATTGGTCCAAAATTCCAGAAAGTGTAAAACAATAAAAATAAAAGTGTAAAACAATAAAATGTGGTTTTACGGGGGACTTATGTCAGTTACTTCCTGGAGTCCTCTGGAGAATTAGAGGTGCTGGTAAACGGATATTGTGACCTTTGGACAGAGCCAGGCTAGCAGTTTCCATCTGTTTCCAGTCATTGTGCTAAGCTACACTAATTGGCTGCTGGCGGTAGCTTCATATTTAACATACAGACATGAGAGTGGTATCGATCTTCTCATCTAAGTCTTGGCAAGATAACGAAAAAGCCCATTTCCAAAAAATGTCAAACTATTCCTTTAATCAAACCATTAAAGAACAGACCTGACGCTGACCCTGGTCTTTGCTCAATTCAGTTTTGGTGTTGAAATCTTGCTACATCTCACTGATTAATATCAGATGAATAACTACGACCCAGATACAGAGCTCAATGACGTTTCCATGACTTTGATAAATAAGTCACAGCATTTCCATGACCTCAAAGTATTCTTCTTTCTAGCTCAGAAAGCCATTAAGGGGAAGAAAAGGGGTCACCTGTTGCGTGCGTCATGAGGAAAAACAGCTGAAAGCCGTCTAATGTGTGAATAATGTCTCTGAGATGTTCCTATAAAGTGAAGCATTTGAACACTTCCTGATACTTCTTGAATCCCCCTGACTGTCTGGATACTCATAAAATAAATTCAAAATGAGGACAAAAGTCTTTAAAAGTAAGGGGACACTACAGTTTGGGACATTCTGCACTGGAGCTCTGAGCTTTCCTGATGAAAACTAGTCCTGTCTGCTACAGTATGTAGGCGCAGGAGATTTAATTCCATTAAAAGCAGACTGTATTTACAGCTTTCCCCTGGGTGAAGCTAAAACAGGAGACAGAGAGAGGCTAAGTAGAGCAGCCAGGCTGTCCTTACCGGCCCGTCCTCGTGAAACCTGTGCACGCTCATAGGCTCCATCACAGGGGGGTACGGGCTCAGCTGCTCTGGAGGCTCCCAGGACGTCTCCCCAGACATCTGGTTGTAGAAGTAGGGCCGTCCGCTGGTCTCATCCACCAACTGCTCCCAGTCTGAGGTCCACGCAGGGGGGGAGGCGGTGGACGGAGAAAGGGCGGGAGACTGAGGAGGTGAGGGGGAACAAGGCGGCTCGGGGTCCGTGGGGGAGTCTAGGAAGGGGTTGTCCCAGGTGGTGCGCCCCGTGGTGGGTTGGTAGTAGTACTCCTGTCCACTATCTTGGTCAACGTGCACCTCCCATCCCTCCGGGTCAAGGTAGGAAGGAGAGTAGGATGAAGGAGCCGAGGGGGGAGACTCGGAGATGCTCTTGCGAAGTTGTGCTACGTTGACGTACACGGCTGACCGGAGACTTTCATTCTCCACCTGAGGAAAACACCAAAAAATGTATATTTAGAAACTCAAGTACAGGTGCTGCTACAGAACAAGAGCTAAAGTTAATGTGCGAACAGTGTGTGTGTGATTTTGTAAAGACAATATTTGAAGTAAAACAGGCTTGCAAATGAATGAGTGTTTGGTGTACTTATACAAGCAGTGACAAGTACCACAGCAGTGTAGCTCAAGGGTGTCAAACATTCAGCTCAAGGGGCAGAACTATAAAGAAGTGACACATCAGGGAGGAAACTAACTACGTAATTTTACACCTGCACTGATTGTCTCTTGTTGTTGTGGGCAAACTGTGAAAACAAATGTCTTCTATAGAGGACAATAAAGTATGAATCTGAATCCGTACTTAAAGTTTGTGGTACGTTACGTGAGTGAGTATTTCGATGTTATTCTACTTTATACTTCTACATTTTAGAGGCAAATATTGTACTTTCAACTGTACTTCATTTACTGGACACGCTGTAGTTACTTGTTACTTTGCAGTAAAAGAAAATCATAAAAAACATGTGATCCAATTCATTTTTAAGCTTGCAAATGACAGTGTTTGGTGTACTTGTATTTTACAAAATAAAAGATGTGTCAAGCAGTGACCACAGCAGTGTAGCTCAGGGGTGTCAAACATACGGCTCAAGAGCCAGAATCAGCCCGCCAAAGGGTCCAATCCGGCCCACTGAATGACTTTGCAGAAAATTGCAGAGGAGTCATTAATTCCAAATTTACAATAAAATGCACAGCAATTCCTATTTGTCCACTGGTGGTGGACAATGCTGGATATGCTATTATAGATCCTGCGTGCTTACCTACAGGCTACGTTACACAATACTGTCAAGCGTGGGTTGTTGTTCATGCAGGAGTAGTAAGTGTCATTGTCAAAAAGGAGACAAGTGGACCAGATTGCCGGAATATCCACGAGAAATGGACCAGTTCCTATTTCTTCAGAGAGATAAATGGGAAGTGAGTGTGCTTGTTGTGTTCACAGCACCTTTCAGTGCTCAAGGAATACAATATTCAGCGCAACTATCAGACTCATCATGGCGACAAATACAAGAACTTGCAAGGACAACTGAGAGCAGGGATGATAAATGAATTGTTGGCAGGTTTGAGGAAACAGCGGTCTGTTTTTAGTCGTGTTCATCGTCTGTTTTGTAAATGGATTGTTTATTAATTGAGAACTTTTTCAGAATGTACTTCTTTAAATGAAAAGAGAGAGCTGTGTATTGGCAAAAATCTGACGATACGATACGTATCATGATACAGGGGTTATGATTCAATATATCGCGATACTGTAAGCAAGGCAATATATGGACTTGCATTTATATAGCGCTTTTCTAGTCTTCCGACCACTCAAAGCACTTTTATATATTTATATTTATATATATTTTTTTAATATATTTTTATATATATTTTTATTTTTTTTATCTATTTTTTTATATTGCAATTTGTTTTTTTAATTTAATTTTAGGAAAACTGTCATAGTATAAAGAACACACCATCATATGCATAGAGTCTGACTAAAAAAAGTAAGTGTCACAGCCCCTGTAACATCCAACATCATAGCACTACATTGAGAGAGCGCATCTCTTTGCAAATTAAATAAAGTATCGACTGAGTTAATCTTCGCATGTAAACTATTAATTAAAAATCTAAAGTGTTTTTGAGATTCAATTCAGTATTTCAATAACAATGTTTTCTTACACCTCTACTAAAAGAGAGGGAAACAATTGGAGGTGTTGTCATTTATGGGTTGGTTTTACTGAGCTGTATGTTGCCCAGGAACTAAAATAAATGTGACACCCCTATAGCTCTTAATAAATCCGCCTTCTGCATCTCGCAGAGCACAGGAAGTAGCCCACAGCTGAAAAAAACTCAACACATCCACAGAGGTGTTCCTCCCACAATAATGATCATTACGTAATTCTAGTTTAATTTTCATAAACACCCACACACACAAGAGTTTGATGCTCTCGTGTCAAAACAATGTCCAGAGGTCTGTCTGTATTAGTCAAAGCAAACTAACGTGCCAATCTTTAGGCTAAAATAGCAGCGATGAATGCTGGAGAAAGATTAACTACCACACCAATGTCTGCATCTGACCACAGGCCAACTGCAGAGGACTAAAAACTAGGTTAGACTTCACCACTATCATCAGCCCTATAATGAATAGAAACTTGCTTTTAAGACAAACAGCATTTTCAGTTTCTGTCTACTATAGGGAAACATGCCATGTTACTTTCATGAACAGAGCTCCACGTGATTTGACTCTCTGCACAACAGGAACATGTCATGCAAAATGGACCTTGATCATCACAACTAATTTGTTTAAAGGACGATGATTAAGAGTGAGAGATGTGATGAAAGGCCGCCTCTGTCCTCCAGCACACTGAAACTGTGGCGCAATGAAGAAGTGACACCGCTGTTACACTCGAAGTGAACCCATGCCTGGAGGAAAACAATGTGATCTTTCTTTAAGTTGCTCTTTTTCTCACCTGAGCTCCACTGAGGCGATTCTTCCTCACCGTGGGATCTACCGCCCTGCAGAGTCTTTCATACGCCTCCATGACGGCACAAAGACACTGCACTCTTTTCAGACTGCGCTCTAACTACCTCTTGTCTCTCAGCTAGCCTCAATGGTCTATATTTACCGAGGCCTGAGACCTGTGTGTGTCTGTTCATCACTGTGCTAAATGTGCAGTGCTATAAAGAAGAGACATGTCAGGGAGGAAACTACGTACTTCAACACCTGCACTGATGTTCTTGTTGTCTCTCAGTGTTACTTGTTCTTGTGTACAGAACGTGAAATCTCCGCTATAGAGGACAATAAAGAATGAATCTGAAGCTGTACTTCAATTGTGAGGAACTTAACGGGAGTATTTCAATGTTATTCTACTTCATACTTCAACTCTTCACATTTTAGAAGCAAATATTGTACTTTAAACTGTACTTCATTTACTGGACAGCTGTAGTTACTTATTACTTTGCAGTAAAAACAAAAAACATCATAAAAACATATGATCCAATGAAAAAATATAATGCCTTGTTCAGTGCACAAAAAAACATTCTTATCAAGTCATTTTAGTCCGTAATCAAGTATTTAAAGTATTATTTTCTTATTATATTCAATGCAAATCCACTTGTTTCAAGTATTTTCTAAAACAAAGTTTCATTCTTCATAATTCTTTTGCAGCAACCTGTCTTTTTCTCTCTTGTTTCGAGCTACGGGCGCTCCGTTTTAGAGCATTTTTAAACAAATTGATTTAAAATAAAAACTGGTTGAATACAGTATTATTAATGCGACGACAGATTTGAATGACATAAATGTTTATAGACTGTTGGGAAGTTTACTCTGCAAACCTCCAATCTCATTATAAAGTCTCAATATTTCCTCCACCTCACCCAACCACAACAATAAAGCGCTATTTACACAGTATCAGTATCATCCTGTAATGTAATAAATCCGGTATATACAGCACCATCAATGGAAGTGACAATTGTCTGTATAAGTGCTTTTACTTTTGATGCCTTAAGAATATTATAGTTGATAACACTTGTATACTTTTACTTCAATAAGCTTTTGAATGCAGGATCTTTGCTCGTAAATGAAGTATTTTTTCATTGTGGAATTGCTACTTTTACTTAAGTGAAGGATCTGAATACGTCTTATATAAGACAGTGGTGGAAGAAGTCCTCAGATCTTTTACTTAAGTAAAAGACGCAATACCACAAGTAAAATTCCTGCATTCAAAAATATAAATAATTATTTACATTTCTAACGTATATTATTTACATTTTATTTACTTAAGTAAGATTTTTAATGCAGGAATTTTACTTGTTTTATATGTATTTTTTTATTGGATTATTGATGCATTAATCTGTTCATCACGCAGCTGGTAAAGGTGGAGTTAATTTGAATTACTGCTGGGTATTTAATCTATAATAATGTATTAGTTGATTCATTTTATTTTGTATTAATAATTGAAATCTACAAAATAACTAGTAACTTATCAAATAAATGTAGTGGAGCAGAAATATTAAGTAGCAGAAAAAGGAAAAATTTTTTACTTAAGTACAATACTTGAGTAAATGTACTTAGTTACTTCCTACTTTTGTATATAGATAAAAGTGGTTAAAATGAATAAGCCTTCTAACATAATAAGGGGAGGAGAGCATTTCCGCTTTATGGATTTCATGATCCGTCAATTCAATGTTATCACTTTGCCGACTTTGCTTCATTATTGATCTCAATCTAATCACGAGGCATCGACACGGACAACCAGACAACTGACCCCTAAACAGATTGATTCCACGCAACACAACAGGACAGACAGAGACAAACAGAGGAAATGAAAGAGCTGCATCATTGATCTCTGAAATAGCTACGCTGGAATGCCCCCTCCATGCACTGGAAGGAAGACTGTACAGGCAGAAACACATCAACAACGCTATGATGCAAATGTGTGATAGACTGTCAACACTGTGTAGGGAATACTACTGAATACTAGCATGCAAATACTGTATATCAATCCAAGCACATTTACTCTAGAACACTACTTCAGTAAAAGTTTGAGGTACTTTTTTAATTTATGCTATTTATACTTCTTTTCCGCTACTTTTCAGAAGGAAATATTGAGCTTTGCACACTACTACATTTATTTGACAGCTGTAGTCAATAGTTGCTTTTCAAGATTTTACAAACACAATCCATTGTCAAAGATTAAACCAGATTCCAACCTTTGTGGCCTGTGACCCCTCGCAAAACAAAAAAAACAAGCTCTATCAGATAGAAATTTTCCCTCTAAACTTCATTTAAATAATTGCACAAGGTTAAACGAGGTACACTTAATCATTATTTCACAAAAAAAAAAAAAAAAAGATGGGAGAAGAATCCAAAAAATGAATGCAACTATTTGTCACAGAACTTTGTTTTTTCTTCTTTCCGACCTCATTAACCTTCTCATGACCTCTCGGATTTATATTGTGACTCTTAGGAGGGGTCAGACTTCTAAGTTTGGAACTACTGAAATACTTTATATAAAGAAGTTAAAACCAGACGACTACCTCCGGGTCTGAAAAGTGAAGCCAATGAGGAAGTGCCTTAAACATGCATTCTTTCTAACAGCCAGCAGGGGGCGACTCCTCTGGTTGCAAAAAGAAGTCTGATTGTATAGAAGTCTATGAGAAAATGAGCCTACTTCTCACTTGATTTATTACCTCAGTAAACACTGTAAACATGAGTTTATGGTCTCAATCACTAGTTTCAAGTCTTCTTCAATACAAGCATGATGTTCATTCAGTAAATTATGGTCCCATTTAGAGTCAAATAGACCATAAAGCAGGGGATGCTTTAGGGAGTGGCTACCTTGTGATTTAACAGGTCGCTACCACGACGTTATCCCGTCTGGGAGTTGACCGTGTTTTCGTCTTAGAACTTTAATCCTTTCACAGTGTGCTTTCAGTTCATGAAAGTTAATGGTAACATTTTGGTCGCCAAAAAACGTCTTATTCAGCATTCAATTGTACTTAGCTCCATCCTCTCGTGTCACATCTAGTTGCAAAAAACCAACATGGCTACGGCCAAAATGCCAAACTAGAAGCTTCAAAACTGTAGTCTGCAAACGGATGGATGATGTCACGGTGACTACGTCAACTTCTTATATACAATCTGTAGTTAAAGCTAGCTCCACCTCGACCAGCTTCAACAGTAAAATGTTAGATGGTTACTCAATATATGTGACTAACAACATCCTGCATAAACATGTCACAACAGGTGCCATTTTTCTGCAGAAAGAGTACTTTTACTTTTGATTCTTTATATTTTGCTGACATTACTTGCTGTGTTTTAGCTTCTAAATGCTGGACTTTTACTTAAAGGAGTATTTCTAAAGTAATGTATTGGTGCTTTTACTGAAATAAAGGATCTGAATACTCTGGTTCTATACTCTAGTTAGTATCTTTGCAGTGTATAGGTAGATGGACAGCTATGACAGAAAACAGGCCGGTTGTCTTGACTATAAAACACAAAGCTTCGAAGGAAAAGGAACATTTGACCCCTTTTTAGCATGTTCAGTTGCTCTTGTACGTTGACGCAGCTACGTGCTGTATATCAGTATGATATTACACATCAAAACACTTGTTCTCTGGTCCTGTTATGAGGTAAAAAGTTTCCCCATTAACTGATATGAATAAAACTGAAATATTCATTGACAGCAGATGACAAAAGTGTCAAAATCAGACGTAAACATGTGAATACCGATGTTCTTGCTTCTGCTTTCAAATAAAAATAACATGTTTGCGACTGAAGCCCATACAACACATAAGAACACACGGAAGTGTTCTTCAACATCCAAACTACAAATCTAAAACCAACATTCACAATGGCTGAGCTTTTAAGCAGCAGCAGCTTTCAGCGACCATCACTTCACTATTTACGCCACTTAACTCAGCACAGGAAAAGAAACAAGTGCAAGGGTGGCATGTTTACTCAAAGCCGGAAGCAAGAGCGTCATCAAAACATATAATCATATAAAGCACGCTGACCACAGAGGCTGACATTTTTACAATGCAGCAATAAAAAGCTGCTTTGATGACGGCGTGACCACGTACCTGAGGAACCACCGGCAGAGTCAAGCCCCGCTTGGCCTTTTGACTTGACCAAATCCTGGAGTACATGTCCATCATGTTTCTATCGTCCTATTTCGAGAAGCCATGTGTCCACATATTTAAACGGGACAGCGAACTGAAGTGGCTAAAGCAGCGCGACCACGTTCAATCAACTTGTGATGGGAGAGAGGCGAACGCACATTCATGAGCACTCCCCTCAACGCGCACACATCCTCCTCTCGCAGCAGCTGTGACAGTTGCAGCCCAGATAGAAAGGAGAACTGTGAGCTCTGTTACAATAGCAGCAGGAAGGGACTGGCTAAGATGTGTGTATGTGTGTGTGTGTGTGTGCGTGTGTGTGTGTGTGTGTGTGTGTGTGTGTGTGTTCACATGCATGAATTCCTGTGCAAAAGGGTAGGGGGGTAGAGGGTAGCTGTCTGAGTGCGCTAAGAGCCAAAAGCAGAAAGAGACAATGAAAACAAGACAGAGAAGAGGGTTAGATAGAGGGAGCAACGTGCAAGTCACTTTAGCCTACTTCCTGCTTGTGTGCTCATATGATGAAAAAAAGGAAGTTTTTAAAGTACACATGTTTTAGTTTAGGGTTATACTCAAAAAGAAATGTCACAGAATAGGAGAAGTACAAAAAAAACTAGGTTTTTGTGCAGCAGCTGCTCCAGAGTGTACAGTATTCAACCCTGTAATACTACAGTAGGTCACTCAGCACATAACGGGAAGAAAAGGGAAGTAATAGTTTCCCACAATAATCTGGGAGGGCTGCTTTTGACGGGCTATTATCCTGATGAGACATCATGTTGTTAAAACTGCAGAGTCCACGAGGCTTGAAACAGGAAGTGTGGTTTCAGGGCCAATTGTTCCACCATCACTTCCTCCTATACGTGGGGCAGCCCGTCAGCCAGTCTGCAGACAGCAAGCAGAGCTCCTTGTGGCTGTTGTTGTGGAGGTTTTGGGGGTTAGATTTAATTTCAAATTAGGTTTTGAGGCTTGTGGCTTGTAACTCCTGTGTTTATTTAGTGTTACATTTATGTAGTGAATGAATGCTTCCTGGAAAACATTTCCGGACAGAGGATAGTTTGCCATTCAAATGTGCCTTGGAAAACCTTCAAAATATCATACTGTTGTGTCTCATTTTCGTGGGCGATCCCGACTGACTTTACTGTCTTTCAGAGGCTCTAGTAGGTTGAGTTTTAGAGTGAAGACACAGATATCATATGATACTAGAAAACCTAAAGAATAAGGAATCCATTGGTACCAACGATGTCATGCTACCATGTCGAGAACGAGGCTAAATAACACTTCAAAGTTGGGGTAATTGTTAGCGAGGAAAAACTGGCATGGCCATTTTCAAAAGGGGTCCCTTGACATCTGACCTCAAGATATGTGAATGAAAATGGGTTCTATGGGTACCCACGAGTCTCCCCTTTACAGACATGCCCACTTTATGATAATCACATGCAGTATTTTCGCCTATTCTAAAATGGTATATTTGAATATTTCTGCATACTGGGGTCCCTAAACAGTCTTTTAATTACATAAATTGGGTATCACTGTAAAGATGAGACTCTTGTGGATCCAATGAACCCAACTGTATTCATGTGTGATGGTGTTAGTCCCCATAGTAGCCATTTCATTGTGGTGAGACTATTTTTTGAAACTTGACCTCACTGTATAAAATGACCTGTGGTGACCTCTAGGATAATCACAGCCGCATGAAACTTTACAGCTACAAACTAGAGACCTAGAGCATCCAGAGGATGGATGGCTTTCCTAGGTAGACTGACAATAACAGGGTTTCTGAGCAGTTTACACAACAATTGTCATCCAATTTGCAAAAAATGCAATTCTTGCAGAAATCTCAAAATGTCAAAAGTTTTTGATGCCAAATCACAGCATGGCTTTTTCTATGGTGTTCCTCAAGGACTTGGTGTCTTAATGTGGTATTTTGGAGCAATTATTGATAATTTTTTATCAAATCATCTGTGTAACAAATGGTATCGATACAAAATTTGCTGCAACAACTTATGAGACATAATAGAGCATGAGAATTGACATCACATACTTCTATCATAATGTTCTAAGCCCTTACTTTCACAATTCATTATTCATTCATTCATGTTAATTCTGATTTATGACTAGAACAACTAAACACAGTGCTGAGCTGCATCTCAAATTAATCTCCAGGTTCCCAGCTTTCTGATGATGTACACCACTTCTATGTGACATCTACTGCTGACCTGCTATAACCCCCTAAAGACCCCCTGTACCCCCCTAAAAACGGATCTATGTGGGTCTCAGAGCGTTAAACAACTGCGTTTAGGCCTCGAGCGATGTTTTTTCGAGCATGCTTTCCAGAGCAGACAACTCTCTGCCCCCTCAGCAATGCATGAAGCAGCAATCTGCTTGATTACTTAACCACATTAGCGCTCATCCAATCAAACAATGGAGCACCAAATTGGGACCCAAATCACGCCACAAAGCACACAGTCGAGCTATTGAATCAAATCTGGCTCCACCTCCTCTTACATCACACTCCTCATGGCCCTGAATCCAGGAGAACTCCAGAAATGCTCAATGTGGAATCCATCAGCTTATCACGTCCTTATCTTTGCACTTTCAGGCCAGGTCTTCATGCCAATGTGCAAAACCTGCTGATGTTGCTTGTTCCTGTCAGATTCCTACAACTCTGTACTCCGTAGATGAAGTGTTTTCTGTGTAGGAGGGGAAATACTAAAGTACCAGTTGTTGCAATGCTCTCTGAGGCAACTGCAAATAGAAACCCCACTCTTTTGCAAGGGTGCCACCTTGACATTTAGTTGCAGGTGCAAGTAGATAATCAGCATGCAAACAAACTGAAAACTGAAGTATTCAGGACTTCAGCTGCTTCTGGGAACCGTCTGCAGCAAAGCACCATTGTATTCAATGTACTGAATGATAGGATCACTGTAATCGGACACGTCATCACAACTTAACACAACATTTTATAAATAGTAATGACACAAAAGGCATTCCAGTGCATATGACTCATAAATGGTGTTAAACAACCATTAAGCTCGGTGATCCGAATGTAAGGATAACAGCCTACATGAGAGGCACAGACTCTCTACTGTTACGTCTGATATAACGTGAATACAGAACATACAGTTCAGGTGAGACACACACACAAACCTGTGTGACATAAAGGCTGCTTGTAAAAGAGGTAGACTGAATCTCATTCTTGCGAGCCTGCTGGTTAAATAGCAAAACACACAACACATCGCTGCTCCCAGTTCTACAATTTGACAAAAGAAAAGTGAAAATAAAAGGCTCGTCTTGACCAAGAAGCAAAAGCTTCGTGCACCTGTTCATACACACATGATGGACGCATGTGTTCTGCCAAGCAGACATGTACAGAGAGGTCTGACGAGACACTCTCACACGACCTGTTGGAGCAGTTTCTTGGCATTTGATTTGGTCTGTTTCACAGAGCACTGTACTCTCGGTGAAACTATAGCTCCTCTCAAAACATGGAAGAACGGCCTCAGCTGTTCAGTTTTAGATGCCAAAACGTCACGTTGGCAGGGCTAGGATTGTCCACAAGAGGACAAAACAGAGGGGTCACTTTTCTTTTAAGATCAATGGGACATTTGGACCCCTTTTATCTAAGCTTTATGTGATAAAGATTTATCGGATGTGCCTTGTTCAATATTCAGCATGGGGCTTAAGAGAGGTTCTTGCAAAGAGTGCAGACACCGGTGCCATAAACAATAAAGACTGCAACATAATGTAAAGGCTCCACATACCATTAAAGCAGCAGTGGGTAGAAATGGAGCAAATATGATTACAAAAAGTGATTTCTATATCCTGACAGTAGTGCATGAGACAGGTAATCTGGAAAGAAAATCATGTTCCTCTGTGTCCTCCGGTGCTCCTAATGGCATCTGCAAGATTTCACAGACCGGAGGAAAACAACCAATCAGAGCCCAGCTGGATCGTTGCCGTCTCTGAGCAGCTGTCAATCACTCGCAAACTCCGATCAAACGGTTAAACTAGGCAGCGCTGATCAAATATGAATCAATATTCTGTTACTCTAACACCTATTTCCGTCCTCAAATGTTTTCAGAAACATCTTGTAGTGTACTGTTTAGCTGAGAAAGTTTGTGAACCGGCAGCCATGTTGAGATCTGTTGAGGAAATACCAAGCACCGCCCACCAGCCGGAGCACAGCCAATAGGAACGCTCTCTCTCTCTGAAATGACCTGTGATCGGTCAAAGTCTCCCGTCATGGGCTATACTTTTCTAAAGCCTGAAAACAGAGCGATGAGGAGGTGCAGAAGTCGAGTTTTCTCTCTGAACACTTGAATTAAAACATGCTGAAAGGTTATTATGGAATTTTTTTACCCAATGATGCCAAAAATATACTGCCTCCTGCCCCTTTAAGAAGAACATCACCATAAAACAAAACAGGCCTGAATGTGCTATAAAGTTAACTATAACCAAACTTTGGATTCCCTAATCCCAACTGCATTTGTCCTCCATTTACCAAACTTAACATCCCATTGGAGACTTCCAACTTCCAACACACCCCTCGATATTAAGTGACCTACATTGGGGGGCTAATTGCAAGTTCTGCACATTACATATGCACACACACGCCAACTGCATGGCAGGGCTGGCACTAAAAAAGCTCTAAAAGCCCAGCTTGTTGGGAGTCAGGCCAGACCCCCCTCACATCACCATGGAGACGGCCCTCCATTGTGAGGGGGGGAGAATTAAATGCACTTGAGGGGTCCTGGCACGTCTACAGTCCGACAGGGCTCATTCATGCTTTACCCCAAGAGGAGAGATAGAAACACACAGTTTAAAATGCAGGAATTCTCTGGATTGAGAAGGTATGGGAAGTTTACCACATGGAACAAATAACCTATTCCCTAAGACTCCAAAAAGACACATGTATTAAAAGGTGGAGCCCTGCCATGATTATACTAATACAGGGATTGGTGATCTGAATATTTATATATCCTGGATCATACTTGTATCTTTGTCTTCCTGACCTAGGTCATCTCTCTAAGCACATACACACACCCATACAACACACACACACTCTTCCACACACTTCCCCTTCTTGACCTCCGACCCGTCACCACATTTATTTTTATTTAAATTCATTTATTTTACTTTATTTTATTTTAATTCTTTGGATTGCTTAAGTCTGTGTCCTCCCCTTTTTTTCTCTGAATTCAATTGAAATTACAGTTAAAGATAAAGTCTTGTTTTTTTTTTTTATGTTTTCTCTCTCCTTTAAATTAATTAATTTATTTATTTATTTTTACTTTATTTTATTTTACTTCTTTAAGTCTGTGTCCTCCCTTTACCCTCTGAATTCAATTGAAATTACAGTTTAAGATGAAGTCTTGTTCTTTTTTATGTTTTCTCTCTCCTTTAAATTAATCAATTAATTTATTTATTTATTTTACTTTATTTTATTTTATTTTATTTCTTTGGATTGTTTAAGTCTGTGTCCTTCCCTTTTTCCAAGGAATTCAATTGAAATTACAGTTTAAGATGAAGTCTTGTTTTGCTATATAAAATATAAAAGTGATCTATAAAACGTCCCACTAAGAGGAACACACTGTGCTGGTATAATTACAGTGGTATGCTATTACGCAGCCACTGGGTATACTGGGAGAGGCTGCAGCCACAGAAAACAATCACTTTCTCGTTACCTTGCGACAGGTGCAACAGGTGCAAACAACAACAGGTGGTGAAACTCACCTGAAACAAGTGTTTTCTGTCGTTTATATTCAACCAAACTACATCCAACAAGGAAGCAGGCTAGACGAGCTCTATATGCGTAAATGTTTCATTCCCAGGATGTGCATCGGTGCTGGTGGAAACCAGGTAGCAGCTGGAGGTTTTGGGAGTGGCTGGGCAGCTCTCACATTAACTCTTTCCTTTCCTCGGAAGAAGCCAACACTACCTGTTTGTAACCTGTTCTGCAGTTACATCACTTTACGAGCCCTG
>CAKAOI010042822.1:0-29954 GCA_916701655.1 Sebastiscus albofasciatus | reverse complement strand
CACACAGAGCTGCTCCTTTCTCTCTCACGCTCTCCCCCCTCCCTCCCTGTGTGTGTGTGTGTGTGTGTGAGTGTGTGTGTGTGCCTTTCTCTCCCACTCTCACACAACCACACACATATGCACACACACACACACACACACACACACACTACACACTGGCGTGAGCGTGCACTAACAGAAAGAGTGAGACACACACGCACACACCAACACACACACACACACACACACACACAAGCTCTGACAGTATGTTGATTCCAACATTTTTTTATAACTTTGCCATATTGTACAGATGCATTATGGGTTATATGTTCCTGAAAACTTGGTAAACAGTTGAGACACAGACACAACACCATTATGCTATTAAAAACTCTATTAAAAAAGTGCATGTTTATTGTTGTTAATATAGTGTGTATTTATTAAAATTTGCTTCATCCTGTCACTCAAAAAAAAAACACTCAAAAAGGTGAACTCAGTGTCACACACACACACACACACACACACACACACACACACACCTCTCTCCAGAGCTGCTGCTGCTTGGTAAAGGTGGAATTAAGGGTCAAAAAACAAGCTTGCATGACGCAAACCAGCCACTTTTCTCACACATTTTCATTAAACAGGACTTTTACTGACTAAATAACGTTTGTTTACAACTTTAGCTCCATCAAAAACACCCTCACCCTCACACACATACATGCACACACCCACCACAACTGTCATTGTGCAGGAAAACATTGTCATGACAACACTTATAGTATAGTATATATATATCTATGAGTCTCCTCTCACCCTCGCAGTGGCGGTGTCGGTTTGACGCCCTCTCCGTCGCTGTCCAGGCTGTGTGTCTGCTCTCGGTAGTCGAAGAGAGAGCGTACGGTCTCCGCCATGTTCACCGAGCAGCGAGTCGCTGATCTTCCGCCGCCGCCGCTTCACCGTTCAGCCTCTTTCTGTCGCTCTCTTCTCTCTCCAGCCGCTCGGCTACTAGCAGCACAACCAAGGTTATTACAGCCGCTCCCACCGCGCGGCGAGGCAGAGGGGTGCGCGGCGAGCGGCAAGGCAACGACATTACCGTTAAAGGTCGGTTCACCGTCCTTTTTTTTAGCGTGTCGAAACCATGACTATATTATATTTAAATGGCCGCACTGTTGAGGGGTAAACATCAAGTTGTGGGCTACTTTTAATAAATACGTTGATGTTGGCCACCCCTACGAAACAGAATGGACGCGCCCACCACCAAGCAGATGCAAAAAAAAGTAGTTTCTTAGAAGAGTGATTATTAGCTCCCTATTTTAGAGAAGAAATCAGGAAAATTAAGTAATGGCATTCAGGTTAAAGTTTGTCTTTTAAACAGAATACCATTAAGGTATGCTGAGAAACATGTTTCAGCAGCTTACTGGTTACATATACACTCCTTATTTTATCAACAGGTTTTAACCCTCATCAATCAATTGTGGATAAGGGTTAAAACCTATTCATGTTTTTTGGTTTTTTTGGTTTTTTTTAACATTTATCCTTTGATATTGCAATATATTGTTATTAATTGTTTTTTATTTGTTTGTTTGTTTTATTGACACAACAATAAATTCAATAAATGAAAAATGTAATTTAATTGAATTGAATTAGCTCCCTATTTTACAGAAGAAATCATGAAAATTAAGTAGTGTGCATTCAGGTCAAAGTTAGTCTTTTAAACAGAATACTATTAAGGTATGCTGAGAAACATGCATACAATTTTATCAACAGGTTTTAACCCTCATCCACAAATTGTGTGATTTGTGTAAAATACCTCAAATGAAAAAAAACATTTCAATATGATATTAAAGATCTTATTGATAACATTGTTATGTAGACGAATATTAAAAAGAAAAATCAACAGATTTTAAGAAACTGTAACATGTGCTCGGATAAACTTTTGTTAGCAATTTGTCACAATTTATTTAAAAATACCTCAAATGAGGAAAAACATTTCAATATGATATTAAAGATGTTATTGATAACATCGTTATGTAGACAAATATTAAATAAAACAAATACATCTACAGAGCCTTTAGAAAGGTGCAGAATAAAATAAAAATATTGTGATTGTGAATTAATCATTTTAATAATGTTGGCGGGTCCAAAATGAATGTTTTGTTTATCTCTGTGGAAAATATCTGACGTTTGGTTCCCACGTCTAACAAGACTTGTGAGCAAATAGTATAACACCGTTGGTATCACGCATATATGCACTCCTCATTTTATCAACAGGTTAACCCTCATCCACAAATTGTGTGATTTGTGTATATCAAGATTACTGACCTCCCAGTTAACTTTAGGATGCAGAAAAATTAGACTACATTTTTTCCAGAATCTATAATGTCATCAATATTACTTAAAATATACCACAGTAGTATTAGCTTATACCAGGGGTCAGCAACCTTTACTATCAGAAGAGCCATTTTAGGCAAAAAAATTAAATCTGTCAGGAGCCACAAAACATTTGAGCATTGTGATGAAGGTAACACAGTTTATAGTCTAAGTATATAGAATATAAGTCTAATGCAGTGAGGGCTAAAGAGACAAATGTACTAATGCGAAATTTAACTTAATGAGAAAAAAAGTCGTAATATTACGAGAATAAAGTCCTAACTTTACGAGAAAAAAAGAAAATAACACATAAAATTACTACTTTATAATATTCTGACTTTATGCTCATAATACTCCGACTTTTTTCTCTTAAACCTTTGACTTTATTTTCATAATATTACGACTTTATTTTCATAATATTACGACTTTATTCTCGTAATATGACTTTATTTTCTTTGTGAATTAATCAATTTAAAAATTTTGGTGGGTCCAAAATGAATGTTTTGTCTATTTCTGCGGAAGATATCTGACATTTGGTTGACTGTCAGTTACTGTCAGCATTGATTTTGACCAGTGAAAATAGGTTGGAGGTGTGGGAAACTTTGCATAAATAGAGACAGGGCGAGTGATTTGTCAAACAAGTGACACATCGCTTTGCTTGTTTGCTGACAAGCCAGAGCAGGTTAGGACATCTTCATTGGGAAAAACCTGAAACAATCGGATATTCGCTCGCTCGTGCACATAGCAACCAGTTAGGAAAAGGAGGGAGAATGCGACATCTAGTGGTTGAAAGTTATCAATAGCACCTTTAAGAAACGTTTGAGTATAAAGGTCAGTTCAAAGGTGACACATTTCAACGATTTCAGAGATTTGGCACCCACATTTGCTAACTACGAAGGAATAAATTATTAAATCCTTCCTTCATAACAATGCGTAGAAGAATCTCTGTTAGCTTTAGTTATGAGAAACCATACTGCAGCTTCTACTCTGGGGAAGAAATTTAGGCTTTCAAAAATCTAGATAAATCTTCTTTTTAAAAAACAGAGAGTGTCAGGCCATCACATCACATTGTCTTTAACAACAGCATCCAACACCTTATTCAAAACCAAACAATTAAAGCAGCAGTAGGTAGAAATGGAGCAAATATGATTAAAAAAAGTTATTTTTATAAAACGGTCACTATATCCTGACAGTAGTGCATGAGACAGGTAATCTGAAGAAAATCATGTGCCTCTGTGTCCTCCGGTGCTCCTAATGGCATCTGCAAGATTTCACAGACCGGAGGAAAACAACCAATCAGAGCCGAGCTGGAGCCTGCCGTCTCTGAGCAGCTGTCAATCACTCACAAACTCCGATCAAACGGTCAAACTAGGCAGCACTGATCAAATATGAATCAGTATTCTGTTACTGTTGTGCCTATTTCTCACCTCAAATGTTTTCAGAATCATCCTAGTGAACGGTTAAGCTGTAGAATGAGAAAGTTTGTGACCCGGCAGCCATATTGAGAACAGTTAAGATAAGATAAGAAATTTGCAGTGTACAGCAGCAAAGGGGATAGTGCAGAAACAAAAAGCAGCAGTGAAAACAAAAGTAGACAGACATATAAAATATTAACAATTTAAATAGAAGGAATATAAAAATAGGAACAATATAAACAAGGGGAATACTAAAACTTGGAACAATATATACAGTATTGACAATAAACAGGCTACTAACACAATTGCACAGGTGGAAATATGATATTGCACAGTGATTGGAATGAAATGCACCTTAAAGTATTGCACAGTATGATTGAAGTTGCACATGAGCAGTATTGATAGACAGTCGGTGTACAGTATAGTGCGGTTATTGTCAGTTTTTGGTGTGTATGTGGTCTACTGGGAGCAGAGCTGGTTGTGAAGTCTGACAGCTGCAGGAAGGAAGGACCTGCGATAGCGCTCCTTCACACACCTCGGATGGAGCAGCCTGTCGCTGAAGGAGCTCTCCAGTGCTGAGACGGTGCCCTGCATGGGGTGGGAGTTGAGGAAATACCAAGTAACGCCCACCAGCCGTAGCACAGCCAATAGGAACGCTCAACAGGAACACACTCTCTCTCTCTCTGAAATGACCTGTGATTGGTCAAAGTCTCCCGTCACGGGCTAGATTTTTTTTAAAGCCTGAAAACAGAGCCATGAGGAGGTGCAGAAGTCTAGTTTCCTCTCAGAACACTTGAATCACAATATGCTGAAAGGTTATTATTGCCCAATGATGCCAAAAACATTCTGCCTACTGCAGCTTTAGCTGATTTTGTCCGTTTCGTGATTTTCTTATTTTTCTAGTGGGAACACAGCCTACTACTGCAGTTCTCGAAGGGGGGTCCTTGAGGGTGTTCCAGGGGGTGCCCAGCAAAAAGGGGAATAAAATGTATTTTCAATATAATTCCATCCGTAGGTCATGGGTTTCATACACTTTCTGTAATAAAACATGTAAAAGCAAAAAAAGAAAAAATCAGATGGGGGACCCTGAGACAAAATCTTATCTAATGGGGGTCCGTGGTCTAATTTGTGTCAGTTTAGGGGTCCTTGACATGAAGTTTGGGAACCACTGGCCCACTAATTTATTTAGAACATGTAGAAAACTAAAAAAAAAGAAAGAAAGAAAAAGGGAATGATCATATCACAAGGGACAGCCAGAAAGAAGTAGTATTTACATACAATGAAAAGCATAAGAAAAAGAAATTGTCAAACACTTGATGCCTTGATTTACATATTCAAAAAGGAGTTAGAAGAAGTACAAACTTCTAATCCCACCCCTTCTCCATAAACCATTCATTAACAATTAACCAGCTTCCTTATTGAGCCATACATATACTCTGATTAAATACTCCTAAATGTGTCTAACTATAATTATTACCTTTTATCTGTGTCATACAGAAATATAAATTAATTACTGATATAATTATCCTTATCAAAATATAAATTGGTTATCAATCCAGAATACAAATTCATTACTTATAATATAACTTAATCACAATACTAATTCATTACTTACATATTTAACTTAATCATATTAATAGTTATAGTTGTTACTATACAGAATTAGTATACATAATACAATTGAAAAACAGGCCAGGCTATATCTATATGGCACAGCTTCACTATTGACATTGAAATGTGATTTTTTTTTTCACGCAAGACAGGGTCTCAAAAGTTGTGAGGATTTAAAAAAAAAAAGTGGCTTAATCAATATGTGTCTAAAACATAAATTGGATTTAAAAGGGAAAGAATAAGGCTTGTGCTGGACAGACATGTGGCTTACATTACATTGTGTTCCAGGGGTTTGCTAATGAAATGCTAATCACTGGGGAGAGCCGACTGCAGTAACACTGATTAGCTACTTCCTTTACCTCTAATTTATGTTGTAAGACGTTGATTTCTGGACTAAGGATGAAAATCAGAAGGTAATTCACAATATGATAGTGTTTCAATACACTGCCTACGTTAACAATAATGAAGGCATTTCTCTTTTGCACAAGACTGCAAGTAAATCATATGATCCATTACGATACCTCTGGGCCTGAAGAGGGAGGCATATTTGAAATGACAAAATAGCTACTTTCAAAAAACAAATCAATCATATATTATATTATATACATATATTTTTTCCTCTACATGTTTTTTGAGAAATCAGATGAAACGACATGTACTGTAACAAGTGCACAACCTTGTTTTTAAACACATATTACCCACACAGCAACATGTGTGGATGTCCTCCATCATTCAAATGTAAAATCAGGCTTCAGAGAGCAGAAGACAATCATAATATATAGAAAATATAACTCAAATGAACTCAAATCTATTCTTTTTTATTGAAAAACTGCTTGAGAAACAGTAAAATCCATAATCAAAATGGCAAACTGAAGGTACCAGTAAAATATTGCAAGAAAGTGTATTGATATATTGTCATATTATTTGTCTCAGGGCACTTAGGGTGTCCCAATTATCAAGCTTTTCACATTGCTTTGAGCAGCAATTATAGTTGTTAGTGTTATTAGCTTATTGTATAATAAAACTGCCACATAGCTGTAAATGTCTTTTCCAACCATACAGTATTCAACCAAAGGCAATCAATATAAAAACTAACTAAAGAAAAAAAAACTGTAAAAGGTGGTTTTATTTATATATCTGTTTTATTTAATTGTATATGATGGGTATAGTTTCCTGAGTGTATTGCATCCCATTCAAGGCTTTATTTCAATAGTGAATTTTCTGTGATTTTTAATTAAACCACCCATTTGTTCTCAATGTCAAATTTAAGAGTGACCGACCATACAAATACATTGTACACTGTGGCTGTTGGTACACCGGTCAAACTCCTCCATCAATGCTCTGAAAGGCTCATTAATAATGTATAAGGAGGTAAACCAGAATGAAGGAGAGAAGAGACAACATATAGGAATATTACACGTCTTTGTTGAATACTCGTTTCTGATTGGTCAATTACGGTGTTCTACTGTCTGTTATTTCTTTATAGTAGACCGTTGCTATGTATAACAGACCGTTGCCATGTATAGCAAGCCGTTGCTATGTATAGCAGACCGTTGCTATGGGCGCAGTTCTGATGTCAGATGTTGTGCGGCATCGCCCTGTCAGGGTTTCTTTCACAACAATGACCGGCTGGCTGTACACTATCCCTTACATATCAGCCTACATATTGAGATCAACAATATAAATCATGTTTTGTTTTTCAAATAACTGAGATAACTATTAAAGATCTATGGAACAGTCTTTTTGAAATGACATCCGTCTCAAGCTAATTCATCCATGGCATTGCCAGACCACAATAAGCTGTGTTGTAAGGTAATTTACATAGTTACATCGTTCTACGGTCTGTTATTTCTTTATAGCAGACTGTTGCTATGTATAGCAGAACCGTTGCTATGGGCGCAGTTCTGATGTTGGACTCTGGCGGAATGTTTTTGTGTCAAATTATTGATTTCTTAAGTAAGTAGCCGTGTAATTAGCGGGATAATGTCCAGCTAGTGGATCATTGTTGTGAGAGAAACCCCTTCAGGGCTCCGCTGTCAGGGATTCTTTCACAACAATAACCGGCTCGCTGTACTTTATCCCTTACATGGTTGTTGTATGGTCTTACAATACAATAGAAAATCCCAGATACATGCATTTGGACTGATCCTTGTCAGGCAAATTAAACTCTTTCTGTGGCCTCTGACCTTTGATGCTAAATCACGACCCATTACAGTTCACGTGGTGCCACAACAGAGCCATAGAAGATTAATACAAATACTGCATCTGGTCTGTCGTCATTCTGATCTGCTGCAGCCAAAGACTGGAACGATCTGCAAAAAAAAACTGAAGCTGGACAATTTTAACCTCAAAGTCAGCTTTCAAAAACTCTATTATGGACATTCTGGCTGATACATGCAGCTGTTTCCCAACTAAATAATGTCCCCCAAGCTTTGTCTGTCTGCTGTTCACTGTTATCCCATGCATGTTTTTGTTTTCTGGCTGTTGCCATGTTGCTTTGCCTGTTTGTCTATACTCTTGTTCTGTTGTTGTATTGCCTGATAGCCTATATACTGTTTGTCTGGTACTGTCTGTCGATTGTCTGCATTTTTCTTTCATGTAATACTTGTCATATATGCCAATGCTGTCTTTTTAACTTTTGATATTTCTTTTTACCCCCTTCCCTCAAGAGGCTTTGCCTTTTGCCAGGTCGCCATTGTAAATAAGAATTTGTTCTTGATTGAATTGCCTGGTTACATAAAGGTAAAAAAAAAAAAGATTGATTAATTGATTGATTATTGATTGAATTTAATCTGTCAATTAACCGAGTCATGGTCTCCAAGCTGGTTGTTCTGGGACCTATCACTAAATCCTCAACTGGAGAACACTGGAGAGGTTAAAAACCTGCAAACACAGCGGTGTCCATGTGACGGATTCTGTCAAACTCATGGTTGGCTGGTTTGGTCAGGTGTTTGCAGACAGGTTGACTTTAATGTTTAATGTTAATGTTGTCCAATTGAAGATTCAAACCACTTCAGAGTATCCCATTTAGAAACACAAAACATAATACTGTAGGCTGGGAGGCAGCAAATAGCAGGCCATGGGCCAAATCTGGCTCTTCATCAAAAATGTTTGGTCCCCCCCAATGAAAGATTGAATTTTATTGGTGGGCCATTGCAGACTATCATAGCGGGAGGGTTTATTTCAGGTATCCAGTATGAAAGTCCTGTTCATTTTTCTGCATAGACAATGGTGGGCGACAATTGGAGCCCTTCCAAGCCTTGGATGGACTTGAAACTCTCATGAATCATCAGTACAAAACATGAGCAACTGTGTAAGAAAATATCCTTGAAAAAAGTCAAAGGTAAGCCAGTGTACACAAAAACCTAAGGAAGCATTTCTGTAAGAAAAAACATTAAGTTAAAACTAAGTGTGTGGATGGTAAAAATTATGCATTGTGGAAACCTGATAATTGGCCTACATTCAGCAGTTAAAGCCAGGTGCTATGTGATTCTGGGTCTATTTTGTATAAATTCAGCAGATATGATGCCGTGTTTCCTACTCAATTGTAAAAACAAAAGGGTCCTGAATTTGCCCTGTTTGGCTTCGTCGCCATAGCAACGGCAGCTGAGACTCATGGCTATTGTAGTATTCAGAGAAAAGCACCATAACTGATTTTGTGTCTGATTTCTCAAAAAATCCACTTCATTCAACTTTTTTTTGTCAAATTCTGTTTCACAGATATTAAGTCACCAATACCACTGTTCTTTTATCCTGAGGAACATTGAGGATATCAATAAAAGAACTCCCAGAGGAATATATAGCGGTATACTTGCAGAACATGCAGTACTTTGCAACTCTAGAGGGCTACATGGAAACTTTTAGGCATTTCCACATGAAGTTTCAGAAATGTACTGTAGATATAACAGCAGCCTAGAAATAAAAAATCCCAATGTGTGGACCAAACTGATAATGTTCCTTGTTCTGGGCTCAAACGGATCAAACTAGACAGATCATGGTGCCAAAATGCAACGTCCTCATACAACGGTTCGTATGATACCTTATGAAAAGTGAATTCATATTTTTCCTGCATTCTCCTACGAATGTCCGGCAGCAACACGAGCAATCACTGCACTCGCGTAAGCCCCGGCAGTGCAGAACCTGTTGTTTAGACCGGTGGTTCCTGAACTTTTTCACGTCAAGGACCCCTAAACTGTGGACCTACATTTGATAAGATCCCAGGGTTCCTTTATCTGATAGTTTTTTTGCTTTTAGATGTTTTATTACAGAGAGTGCATGAACCCCATGATCAAAATAGTCATTGTGTTACTTATAGATGGAATTATAGTGACAATAAATTATTCCCCTTTTTGCTGGAGAGCCCCTGGAAGCCCCTCAAGGACCCCTGGGGAGGTCCAGGGACCCCCAAAGGCAACACAACTACTTGTTTAGGTTTAGGAAAAGACGGTGGTTTGGGTTAAAATAACTATGTTTATTACACAGCGTTGTTGAATACTCGATTCTGGATTGGTCAGACACGGCATTCTGCAGTCTGTTATTTCTTTATAGCAGACCGTTGCTATGTATATATGATGTTGGACTCTGGCGGACCGTTTTTGTGTAAAATTTTTGATTTCTTAAGTAAGTAGCTGTGTAATAAGCGGGATAATGTGCAGCTAGCGGGTCATTGTTGTGAAAGAATCCCCTTCAGGGCGATGAGAGACCTCTCCACTCTGCTGTCGGGGATTCTGTCACAACAATGACCGGCTCGCTGTACACTATCCCTTACTTGTTACGTAACTTATGTCGGTAGCGTCAGTTAAGTACGTAAGTTACGTAACAAAAGTAAGGTAAAATAAGTCAACGTTAATTGGTTTCACACGGGACACGAACAGCGGCCTCCCGGGTGAAAGTCTGGTATTTGTTTGACCCATCCATCCATCCTTCCTACGCACTTTGTCACTCTTAATACTACGTCACATACCTTCCTTAGCAGCAGCCCTGCACGTCTTGGCACACAATTTTACGTGGGTTATACGAATTACAGTGTATTACTTTTACGAACAGTGAATGAGAACAACCTGCAAAATTAGGTCTAATAAATTACCAGATAACAGATTCATGATCAAACCAATTCAAACACATATTTAATCCCTCAGTATTATTTAAACAAAGCGTCTCACAAACACAAATGACGCATCAACAGTTTTATTGAAAATAATGCAATGATGACTCTGATGATGTCATTAAAAAGATCCAGTATATTTGGAGCTTGACCGACAGAAGGGATTACGAGCAACGTCATAAATAAGATGTACATGCAGGCGGGTTAGAAAACAAACCTTTTTGTGTGCCATGAATCGCAAAAGTAATGGCTGGAAAATGTTCATTATCACAAGAAGAAAACCTCTCGTTAGCGCAGAGAGTATAATTAGCCATTAGCTCCAGCTACGTGGTCAGAGCCATGGGTTCTATACAGAGAGGAAGAAAGGCCTATTTTAAGACAGCTCACACTGTTATGGATGTTTATTGAATTGTGCGAACATTTGTCAGGCTCTGTGATCAATGTTTTGGTGATCAGCCTGACATGTCTTGGCGTTTCAATGTGCAACTTGGTGACAGCAGTGGAAACTGATGACTTTGGATGGAAGATGTATCATGTTGCTATGCTTATAATTCAATCAGAATCAAACAGGTGTGCAGAGTCTCTTTTCATGATCTTGTGTGAGTGAACACATTTGGCATGTATCTAGTGTCTGGTATGTTTTGAGGAAACAGCAGAATTCTCACACACGCTAATGTTACAAATATAATATCCAGAATGAGTGTGCCTGTGCTCTATAAAGGCTGCATTCACACCCAATCAGAAGTGTCACAGGCACTGTCAATTAATAGAGTGCTCCAGGGATGACGTATTTTTGTAGGCCAACCAGGAAGTTAGCATCCCCATGGTTCCCTCGACAAAAACCCAATGGGATTTTTCTATTGGGTTTTGGATTAATGCAGAAAAGCTCTGTGGCAAACAAACTTTTATTATTGATCGCTCGGCTCCTGGTAGCTTCCCAGTATTGCTGCTTACAGCGTTGTCGAGGGCTTATGGTCGTTCGGAGTATGCCGTTCGTCCAGAGTATGCCGATTGTTTGGCCCCAAAGAAGTGCTGCTTGCAGCGTTGTTGAGAACCGCTCTGTGCTCGTTGACTCGAGAGAAGTGAAGGAGAGGTCGGTTGTAATGTTAGTACATCCAGCATCAATCGATGAGTCAATGAGTCAATGAGCCGCGGTCTGCCCGCTGCTGACGACATGCTCATCAGTCTGTAGAGCCCTGAAGCCCCGCCCCTGCTGCTGCACAAAGTTGAGGTCGCTTGTTTATTCAAAGTTTATTAATATTGAACGTGTCACAGGTCCAAATTGCACCAAATTCAACATAGCACTCCATGGGATCCCCAGCAATGCATCAGCTATGTGTGAAGTAGATCGGACGAGTGGTTCTCGAGATATGCCAACCCGGTCTCACTCCCAACTCGTCAAATACCGCCGATTAGGCAGAGCCGCTCGCCATCGGAGATCGACGCAACGAGGCAACCTTTAGCGACAGTATGTGACAAACCGGGTTTTCAACTAACTCCAATGTAAACCCACCTGTGGCGTTATTCAATGGTCAGAGCAAGTGGCGTAGTATTAATAGTGTGAGAGTCTGCTAAGGGCGAGGGATGGTGATAAACAGGACTTGGAGACCGGTGTTCATGTCCCGCGTGAAACTAAAAGTAACTTGCTTTGTCACGTCAGTCATTAGTCACGTGACTAACGCAAAAGGGCTACCCAATGGCTTCATCCGAAACGTACTACATACTCAAAACATTCTACATACTTTTGTGTGAATAAACAGTAGTATGTATGTTTTCAGACGCACTGAGCTGTAATTTACGTCGTCACTTCCTGAGAGCCTCCTTACCGGTTGGAGACGTGTAACCATGGTAACCAGTGCCAACATCATGTCGTCACTACCGCTTTGCATGGTGTGATATGTATGCCGCCGTCGTGTCCATCGTTGCATACTGAAATATTTCGCCGGAAATAGTTTGCAATTCGCGCAATATTGGTTTCATAAAAAGGTTTTGGACATACTAAAATATCCCACATAGTGTTTAAGCGTAGGAATTTCAGATGCAACCCATGCATCAAGCGGTACGAGTTGGGAGTGAGAATGTGTTGAAGGACATATGGAAAGTCAGAGATTTCTTGCATTATAGTTAGAAGTTATATTACAGGTCTCAGGCCATGACTTATACAAAAGCCAACATCGTTCTTTTATTTTTTTATATCTCAAAAAATATATAATTCAAATAAAGAAGAGACTGTAAAACATACAACCAGCTGTGTCTCCACTGCACCTGTTGACCTGCCTCTGGCTGAACCTAACAGCCGACCCCTGCTGTCGGCTTCACCAGACTCACTCTAAAACTTCTCATAATGATGATAAATGATGAAGATCCTGAACTGGTGGAACCACTTGATGAATAGTGAAGCACACTGGAGGATGTAACCGTCATCAAGAAGCTCAGAGATGATGCTCTGCTGAGATAAGACAGAAGAAGAAGAAGAAGGATGTGAGAGTAAATGTATGGAGATCTGGGAGCTGCTGAATGACTTTGGTTTAATTGTAATTCTGCTCTGTTTGCGTGCGCACACTATCATGAACACTTCATCACCCGCACCAATACCCCCAATACGTGTGTGTGTGTATTCACGTACACACAAACACGCAAATACACACACACACACACACACACACACACACACACAGCTACACAATCCTCACTCGCAGTGCACATGTTCAGCCACACACAATTATACAGTGCTCACAAACTACACACTGATACACACACACACACACACACACACACACAGTTCCAATAAAGGACACACACCCTCTTCCACAGCACACACTCACACACACAGACACACACAGACACACACACACACACACACACACCGCATTCATTTCCCTTTCATTCAGCACAGGCACATATTGTGCTGCTGTAACACACACACACATACACACACTCACACGTACACTCACACACTGACACACACACACACACACACACACACACACACACCATTTGCAGAGCTTGCTCCTAGCTCTCCCCACACACACACCCCTCCCCCTCTATCTCTGTCAGACACACACACACACACACACACACAGTCACACAAGCACACACAAGTACACGCGCATTCCCTCCTACGCAGGCGCACTCACACACACACACAAAGTGAGCGCGTGCACACGAACACACGCACACACACAGCCTCTCTTTCCTTTCACACACACACACATCTCTCTTGTACACCCTTCCCCCACTCTCTCACTCTCACACACACACACACACACACACACACACACGTCCTCTCTCTCTTCCTTGCTCGCTCATTCACTCTCACACACACACACACACACACATACACACACATGTGTGCACACACACACACACACACACATGCGCACACACACATGCGCACACATTCCCTCTATTGCTCTGCTTCTCTCACTCTCTCACACACAGGAACAAACACACACTCAGAAACACACACACGCTTGCGCAAACATTCACAGGCGCACACACACACACTCACACACAGACACACACAAACACACACACACAGTCTGTCTCCTGCTTGCTCTTTCTCCCCCTCCCTCCCTGTCTGTCTGTCTGTCTGTCTGTCTCACTCTCTCTCACACACACACACACACACACACACACTCTTTCCTGCCCTCTCTCCCCTTCTCTTTTTTCATCTCTCTCACACACACATACACCCACATGCACACGAATGCACAAGTACACACAGACACATGCGCACAAGCACATACAGAGCAACACACACACACACACACACATTTTCTCTCTGTCTCTGTAACACACACGCATATTTTCTCTCTCGCTCGCTGTACACACTCTCTCTCTCTTTCCCTCTCTCTCTCACACACACACACACCTCCCCCCTCTTCCACAGGCATCCTGGCTGCCACTCCTTCCCTAACAACCACACACACACACAAACGAAAAGATGCACACACACACGAGCACATGTACATAAACACATATAAACAAACACGCACGCATGCACAAACACACACACGCACACACACAGACACACACACACACCCTTTTAAACACACACCCCACCCCTTTCACTCAAACACACATCCTGTCTTTTCTTACAGTTAGACATAAACACACACACACGCACACACACACACACACACACACAATCTCACTGCTAATATTCAAACTTAAAATGTAAAATAACACATTTTCCTCACATTATTTTTTCTTGCACCAGCAAAAAAAAGGCATCCAATCTTTCAAAACACACGACTCATCACCAACAGTTGGGAGCCAATCTGCTGTTAAGTCACACAGACACAAGAGACGACTCAACATTATAGCCAAGGTCAATTTATTTCAACCCACTCAGGAATCCAATTAATAATAAATATGTTTTTACACCACCACCAAAGTTTCAGAAAAATACATTAAAGACTGTACATTACTTTCATTTCATATTCACAATGCATTGACCAATGCTCTCATGTGATCTAAAACAATCATTTATTTAGGTTAGATTCAAAAATATATGTCCGGGTTGCCATATTGACCCTGTATTATATTCATAAATAAACTGCTCTGGTGCTTTTCTATGGTGGTCGATTTAAGCCTGTTTTAGACATAAAATAATGTGTAATGTGATAGGGGAGAACGGGGTTGGTCGTCACACTTTTTACTTTCATTTGAATCCCTCAAAAACTTGTGAAGCCCCCCTCCAGTGTATTTTCCTATGATATGTCATATTTATTTGAGTCATTTCCTGACTAAGTTGATTAGCCACACTGTTTGACAAAAAGATTTTGATGAAAATAACAATTTTGTGCTCAAAGTGTAAAAAAGAAGGTTGTTGCTAAAACGGGGATATTACATATGACTATAGTAGAAGCTGCAGGTCATACGTCATCCTCCAAGCTTGGGCAGGCGCACTCGTTTGTGTCTGAGCAGCGGCAAACCGATAAATCGGTTTATCTGTCTATCAGTTTGTCTTTCTAGTTAGTTAAGTGTAGTTAGCTAGCCCAACTTGTTGCATTAGCTAACAGGGTTTTCATTTTATTTTTTAGTTTCCTCCACCTTAGTTTAGTGTGTTTATTTTCACAATGCCATTTGTGTGCGCGGTGATCGGGTGCAATCAACGCTGTGAATTAGTCTACATGAAATCCCACCAACAGAATTAACACAACACACTGATTGTCTCTCTCACTTGCGCTCTTCTTTACCGTCTCCTGCTGGATTAACGGAAAACAGCCGATGCCGTTTTGGACGTTTGCCAGCCTCTAACAGGTCCGAACAACGGGAGCGCACAACTTTTAGCTAAAGAGAAAACGAGAAAAGTTCTGTTAGAGAAATAAACTAAATCACATTGCAGCCCCGTGCGGTGTCGGTGCTGGAGCTTAGGGGAGAGCGGCCAGTGCGCCTCCAAAATGTCCCGAAACGGCGGACCACGGCAACATGTCTATCCATCCTCTAATGCGCTATTGCTGGTGGCGGTGCGGCTCCTCGGTGCAGCAGCAGCAGCCAGACGGCCGCCTCACCAGGAGGAGACGGCAAAGAAGAGAGCGAATGAGACGGTTGGTGTGTTGCGCTAATTCTTGTCTCATCTGTGGGCCGATAAACAGTAAATTCATCTAAACTTATTTTATCTAAACTAGGTTGAAAAACGAAGCAATCTGGTTGCCATGGTAATAAATTACACCTGACTATTAACCACACCCCCACTCTCTGTTTGAGAAAGAACGTTAACCAAACCAGCTCTACAGACGCAAAAGTCTGTCATGATTGGTCAGCCGAGTGTTGGAGTTCTCTCATTGGCCGTTACTCTTTCAAAATGAAAAGGCGGAGAACAGTCCTTTATGCAAATGAGCCCGTCCAGAGCGATGGCTGTCAAAATGTAAACAGCTGTTTCTCTATTAGGCTTCATACATAGCTGTCAAACTAGGATACTAGACCTAGAACTACGGTGGCCTTCAGGTAACATAAAAACGTGAAATAGTTTCAGGTGTTTATACACTAATGAAAACATAGTTATGAATATTATATTTCTGTTACAGATCCTCCGAAATGTTACACACTGGTCCTCTAATGGGGAAAACTAAAAAAAAACTGGAGGCAATTTAAAAAGTTTCATTTAATTTACGTTATGACATGGAGAAACACTAAAAGTCCTCTCACCTCAATGTCAACTGTCTTAGTCCTGAAATGACCCTGTAGGTGACCTCTGACCCCAATTCTGAAAATTTCAGTACCAACATTGTTTAACAGCGCCCTCTAGGGAGCGAGATCTCATGAACATGACAACCAACCCCGTTCTAAAAGGGTCTGAATCGTTTACAAAGCAACATTTTGGCTCATGTTTGAATAAAAGCAGACCAATGAAGGCAAAGCCAAGACTACAGTGTTTTTACATACGAAAACATGTGACATTTGAGTGTCGTGTGCAAACAATCATGAGATAATGCAGCTTAGAGCGTTTTGATCACGGAGGACATTTTGAAGCAGCAGATTTGATTCAGCGGTGCATTGATCCAAAGCTCACATTTTTATTTTCAGTTGCATGTTTAAGCAATTTTTCAACAAAAATACCACTTACTGTAGTTTCTAAAATCTGAATATTTGCCTTCGTTGGCATTTGTTAGACAAAACAAGCAATTGAAATATGTCAACTTACAGTAGGCTGTGGGAAATTGTGATTTTTCACTATTTTTTGACATTTTGTAGACAAAACAATTAATCAATAAAGAAAATAATTGGTAATAAATGATCATGAGTAACTGCAGCCCTGCTACGTTGCCTCATTGCCTTGCATCCATCCTGTATCCTACTGTATGTACTGTACTGAGGCCTACTGTATGTTTAAAAGCCAGTACTTAAACAGATAGATGAACCCAGCAAGACCTCATGTCTGAAAGGGGTTTTAACTTAAAAAGCTCAAGAGAAGATGGTTTTCATTCCACAGAAACTGATTTAATTTGAGACACCAGGAGACTTTTGGACTGCAGTGATGTAGGGAAACACAAAACAAATTTGTCAGCCCACAGATTAAATCTAGCTTTAGTGTCTGGTCTCTTGTGTCAACATTTTATCGAGGGCCAAAAGTGTATCCAGCAAGACAATAGTTGCACAGATAACGCCACATTTGCAGGACGGGGGATTATTGCTGCTTGACCATAAACTCCAAAGATAAACAGCAGAAGAGAACAATTCATAAGTACATCCAAATATTTGGTAAACAATCGCGGATAAAAGGGGGTTAATCACACATTCGTTATGACAAAGCTGTTAATCATACAGTCTTTACGATGTGAAAATCCCACCACTGTTGTGACGACTCTAATGAGTGTGGCCGTTTCCTACAGTGTGACTGCTGCTCATAGACAGATGTGATGGAAACCTAATCCTCTCTTTGTGCTTTGAGCCATTTGTGCACGGCTCTCTCTCTCTCTCTCACCACCAGAGGTCAAAAGAGAGGTCACCTAGTGGTGCAACAAACGACACTCGTAAAGAAGACCCACACAGTGAAAGTGTCAAATAATTAGTTGGTAAAATAATCAATCAATAAAACAAACACAAACAAAAACATGTTGTTGGGTAGGAATGTAACCACGGTGCTGCACTTCCTGTTATCTGTAGGAAGAGGACAGACTTGTGTAGGTCAATCCATGACTGACGGATGATATGTGCGGCACAAACAGAAAAACGGAGGGCTCTAACTACTCAGTCTGAAGCTGCATTCAGACCAACAACAGCGTCAAACATATGCAGCCTCATTTATTTCAGTGAGACCAATGCATTGGTCCAATAGTCCCAGTTTGCGTCCGAAATTCCATGCTAACATGCTATTTAGTACGCTAAAACAGTATGTGAGATATTTTATTATGTCTGAAACCTTCTTATGAACACAATATTACACAAATTGCATACTATTTCCTGTGAAATATTACAGTATGCAACGCTGGACACTACGGCGGCATAAATATCCCATAATGCAATGCGGTAGCGACGACAAAGTTCATAACAAACGTTGACGGACAGCTCTGTAACATCAATAAACGCTTCAATTTAACTGTAAGTATAAAATGTCACTCTGGTAGGCATTATATATATATATATATATATATATATTTTAAATTAATTCAGACTTTGATTCTCACAAACAGTCGTTTTTTTGTCACATTAGGTTGGTACGGGTTACCATGGTTACACATCTCCAAATGACAAGGAGGCTCTCAGGAAGCGACTACGTAAATTACAGCTCCGAAAAGATACATACTACTGTTTATTCACATAAAAGTATGTTGAACGATAGTATATTGAGTATCTAATGCATAGTATGCGATTTTGGACGCAGTCCCGGTCTTGATGGAATATGTTGTACAGCGTGATTCTTCTATTTACCCTCCAATTGTGGAAGAGTAGATGGAAAAAGAGGAAAGATACAACAATACATCCCAAATCCGTACACAGAACAAGTAAATGCAATAAGTGTAATATTGCATTTACAGTATATCACATTAAAAGTGCATCATTATTTAGGATGCATTTGTGCTGTATGATGTATTTGTGCATGCACAACATGAACAGTAGCTCTTATTTTCTTAGGGTTTAGATTTCATCTTTGAAATGAATCACTGCGACTCTGATCAAACGACCGAATGCATTCACGTTGGCGTTCAGTAACAACATTCGGTTTAGAGTGCCCTGCATCACTCACATCTCACACAGGTTTGTTTCTACTCCCAGTGCACCTACCAACAGTTTATCAACCTACATATACTAAATACAGCATGTGACACGGCACATCTGAACTCAATTAAATCTACAGCCCGTGAATTAAACACAGTAATATACGTTAAACTGTAAAATGACCAAATGGTCCCCTCATCGTAAAAATGTAAACACTGCAAACGTATCCTTGATTTTTACTCAAATACCTCTTGATATGTATTTTTTTCTGCTCTGTGCTCCACATTAACGTGGATCTTATTGGTTATCAAGGCAAGACTTCTATGTGTATGCATGAATTTCAGTTACAGTATCTTCTCTTATTCTTACCCCAAAGTGCCGTTCATCTCATCTAGAGTCTACGGCTGATGCATATTTAATTAGTAACGCAGTCCAGGTTAGACTGACAGAGTTACACGTTGACGGTAATTTTTTTAATTAAGTTCTCTGTTACGTTATCACAATTCAACCAAACTACTATAAGTTAACTTAGCAACTATAAGTTGATTATTGCACTGCAAGCTTCAACGGATAGATAACGGATCATTGGACAGCTGACTGAATTCAGACCCAGTCAAAATATATGTTCATATTGACCATTGTGGTGTAGAACATGATTTTTGTGTCGCACTTGCTGGGCTTTTTAGCGTGACCTGCAAAAAATATCTTTAAAACTTTATCAATAAACATTTAATTTTTCCATTTCACTTTATGAATTGAAGTAAAACTTGTTCTGTTATTTTAAGGGGAGACACTACAGGTGAATAGGGTAAAAATGTAACTAATATATATGAATGAAAGCATGAAACTTCCCCAGTTGATTACTTAAATTAAGGCAATTCTTGTTTTGTATTACTTAAGTTTTCTGGAACTTTATGTTTAAATATGCAAATTCTCATTCTCTTGTCAAATATATGCTGATTTGCATACATTTCCAGAACAGAAATCTGAACATTAGATAAAGCCAGGTTTGTTGACATATTAAGAGTCAAAGGTTTTCACAGACAGAATCTCTTTTTACCACTCCATAAATCAGAAAATACTGTCAACAGCCAAAAATAAAATCTATTTTCGCTATGTTTTTTGGGAAAGAATGTTGTATAAATCAGGCTATGAATGATACACGATCTAACCCCTCTGTAAAAACCTCCATACTGTAGATGGGAATGAAACTGGAAAGTTTGGTTAATATAAGTGCTACTGAAGTGAAAATTTATGGCTCATAGTAAGAATAATTCATTTTGAGAGAACGGTCTTTAAAGATATGTATTGTAAAAAGCATACATTTTGAAGACACTACAGGTAATTTAACTAACAGATATCACCATGACACGTCCCCAGTTGATTTCTTACATTAAGGCAATTATTTTTTGTATTACAAGTTTTCTGAAATTGTACGTTTAAATATGCAAATGAGGCATTATGTAATGCTAACTGTTGGTGAAATTAGGAGAAATCTACAGACGCAAACAGACAAAGTAGTAAAATAAACACCTAAATGTGTATTTTGGATGTTTTCTTTCCATTTATCTGAAAGATGTGTTTGCCTGTAGTGTCTCACCTTAAACAATCAAAATCAGTATAACAAATAAATGAAGGTAGACTAAGATTTTCATGAAAATTTTCTTTTATCATTACGTTTGCGGACTTCTACTATTAACATTGTAATTCCACTACACTCCCTGCTTATGTGCCCATTCCCATCAGTTTGGACTCTTGATGATTGATGATGATTTCATTGCTAATAAAGTGCCCTAAAAACATAACAAAACTATAAGAACAAATAATAATTTGACATAAGCATTACTGAGGAAAATCAAGAAAGAAAGAAGGAATATGTGTATGTAAACACTAGAGGGTGCTGTTACACCTGTGTCTTCCCTTCATACACTGAACATCCTCAGATAATAACCTATGTGTGGAATGATTTATACCCACGGCAGTCAAAAACTACACATATCAGCGCTACATGGCGTGAATTCAAATGTTCTCATTTTTATCTGAATGTTCCCCTTGCTGACTGCTTCCTCCACCAGCTGCAGGCAGTATATCTTAAATAATCACTCCAGCTGTATCACAGGAGGACATGCATGAGAGAAACGTGAGATGTTGATGTTAGCATGTGAGAAAACAACATTTTCATGCATTTTGAGTCGCCGTTAATGATGTTATGTTTCCTCAAAAATGTGAAAGAAAGAAATAAAGAAACTCTGAATTTAGATGAATTGTTGAATTTCATCTTACTTTAGGTAAACAATAAATATTAAGTTGTATTAGACTCTGCCATACTTAAAATAAACTTGATAAACGTGGTTATCGTCTCTCGCTCCCTCTCCATCTGAGGCCTCTGTTCATGTAAAGGGGGCTTCATGCCCTAAAAATAACCCAACCCTCTCATCTCCCCGTGTCAGCGGGGATCTGTGTCTCTCTCGGCTGGCTATTTTCACTCATCTCTTTCTTTTTCACACCATATATGTCAGCTTCTCACCTTATTGGCCCCTGGCTGAACACCTCGCTTCATCTTCTGATTCCTTCACTCACCTCTTTCTCTCTCTCTCTCTCTCTCTCTCTCTCTCTCTCTCTCTCTCTCCCTAACTTCTCTCTCATTAGTCCTCTTCTTCGCCCACACACTCTTCTCACGTCTCATCTCCGAGCGCTTCTCGTGCTCCTGACTCGCGCGGTGGTCCTCGCTCGCTCTTTGGCGATCACCGCGGGCAGGGCTTGCAAGGTGGTGATAGCCGTCTTGGTCCAGTACTCCACCTCTTTGAAGACCCGGTACACCCAAAGCTTCAGCTCAAACGTGACGGTCGGATCGTCTAACTGTCAACAAGAAGGGGAGAGATCACCAAGCTCTGCCTTAATTCCTCTCCAGATCTTTAACATCATCATCTGTCAACATCAGCACCTACCTGTAATCCCTCCACGCTGGGAGTCAGGGCCGCCGTGCCGTCAGCAGCTTTGAGGAGTTCTCCAGTGGTGATCAAGAGAAGCGACAGCCTGTCCTTCACCATCTTCCTCCGGGTCTCATAATCACCCTTCTTCCCATCGCCCAGCTCCTCATCCTCTTTGGTGATGGCTCGCTCCAGCAAGCTGCGGCACTGTAGAAGAGCAGAGTGGAGACGCCAGAGCTTGTCCCTGGTGTCCAGCTGGGAGGAAGGAGGAGGGACGGACACCAGACGACCGTCGGTCAGCGTAACGTCTGCGGTGAAGCTCTCCCTCGTTCTCTTGAGGGGGAAAGAGAGAAAACAAAGAGGATGACAATTAAAAACAGGAGTGAGATTTGGGTCAGCATTCATACGGGGAAGGAAGAAGAGGAGGAGTTGGAAAAGTGAAGTGCATAAGTGGGAGATTGAAGAATGCTTTCTCTCAAGTACTAACCACACTGACGTCACTGTTGACAGCAGTTTGGCACTATATTGGAGATCACTGTCTATGAGGCAACTGGGATTTTCTCCTATTGCAACAGGAATTCATTCAGGCTCATTCATATCGCTACAAAGAATAAAATATACCCAACACAGGAAAAGGATTTCCTTTGAAGAGGAATTCATGTTCAAGCCTGATTCCAATAAGGTTTCATTAAGTCAACAAGTTAAAGGTTAAAGTGAGCAAGCTGAAATAACACAGAAGAAAGGAGCTATGATATAATACCATATTGTATGGTGTAAAATAACACAACCTTCTGAAACACAAAGTCATTGACACATACTGTATGTTGACATTCAAAGAATAGTTTGACATTTTGCAAAATACACACATTCACTTTCTTGCCGAGGGTTTACTGAGAAGATTGATACATCAATCATGTCGGAGAGGTACTTTAGATATGGAGCTACAGCCAACAGGTGATTATCTTAGCTTAGCATAAAGACTGAAAACAGGGGGAAACAGCTAGCCTGGCTACGTTTTTTGGACGGATTAAAGGACTAGTGAGTAACATTTATCGGGATCTATTGGCAGAAAGGGAATATAATATTAATAAGTATGTTTTCTTTAGTGTATAATCACCTGATAATAGGATTTGTTGTGTTTTCATTAGCTTAGAATGAGCCGTTTATTTATCTCTACGGAGTCCGCCATGTTTCTACATTAACCCAGAACGGACAACACAAACCCCGATAACGTTTCCTGATTGGGCCGGAGTCGTTAATGTTGTTGCCGTCACCGCCGCTCTCTCTCTCTTGCTTCACCACTCACTTCCCTCATACACACACACACACACACACACACACTCTACACACTGGCTCTGCGCCACGCGGCTCTGTAGAAGACCATTAGCGTCGGCCACCGTACCTCTCCAACACGCTTGGCACACGGTAGAGGCTTTAGTTGGTTGAAATCTCCTCACCTCACCGCTAGATACTGCCAGATCCTACACACTGGACCTTTAAATAAACGAGATATAACATTTTGATTGGTGAGCATTAGAGCTGCTAGTAGGCAGAATTATTTTTTATGTCAGGAGAGAGCTTGGCTAGCTGTTTCCCCCTGCTTCCGGTCTTTATGCTAAGCTAACCGGCTGCTGGCTATGGCTTCATATTTACCATACAGACATGAGAGTGGTAACAATCTTCTCATGTAACTCTCTGCAAGGAGGCGAATACGGAATGGGAACGTGAAGTCATCGATAGAAAGTCGGCCATTTTTGGAGGATAAAGGGGTCGGGGTGCCACCCGCTGGCTGTTTACTGCAAGTGTCAAAAGAACTGCTGAACTAACACAAAACACTACACAGCGAATAAGATTCAAAACACAAAATGTAGTATATATATATATATATATATATATATATATATATATAGTATACATCCAGACACAAGGTTAACGTTATGGTTTAGCAAGATACCGGTAGATTAAATATGCAGTATTAGCCGACGTTTTGTTCATATTCATTTAACATAACATTAGCTAGCTTATCTTTGTCCAGATGATCGTGTAGTTGGCATTTGTCTTGTAGATCTTAATGTCATATACCTACCCGTTTGTAAACTGGACATCGACCTCCAAAGATTTACATATTTTTAACAGCTGACAGGTGTTCACTAACGCCAGAACACATTAATGACCATAATGGGTGGCAAGCTGTCAAGGTCCTCCTAATTCATAAGGATCAGTTTTGTAATATATCACCCCTTTGCCTCCGTCAGCTTCTCTTCATTTGTCTTTCACACGTAATTTATACATTTCTGATGATGAATGATTGACAGATAATGACAACTACTGTAGCTCTGTACGCTGCCCTCCTACCGTCCCCAGAACGCTCTGCGATTCCCATTCCCTATAGCCTGTAATATTGAACTATTCCCATACCATTCAAATAAAATCCATACTGTATATCTACCTTTGATAAACAGCATATCACAAAGATATCACCTTTATACTCTACGTTACGATCTGTGCAATGGTGTTGACGTGCAAATTCGCAGGCGTGACTGTAGCTGGCATCAGCTTTTTAGTACTTGAGTGAGTTGTGAATCCCAGAGGCCTCCTTGTGACATTATACCGAGGCGTCAATGTTGAACCCTGCGTGCAAGTTAGTACCAGAGTGACAGAGTGGCCTAATGTGACCTGTACGCTCTGAGAGTCGATAGGGGAGGGGGGTGGGTTAATGTATACACGGCTCCGACTGCAGAGGAAATGTGATTCAGGCAGTTATGGATACCCCGGGAAGTGATACTGTAACCAGGGACAATATCCTCATGGATCACTGTGAATTATGATAACGTGGTAGGCGCTGAAGATGATTTAATAATCAAACGGATGTTACAAATGAGCGTTTTCTCACCCAATGAATAATATTCTGACTGAAAAATTGTCAATCTGCATTGGATTCATGCAAGATCTATGTGCCAATTCCTCCCAGGCAAAGAGAGAAAACACACAGGTCATAAATGGACATAAATTTTGGTATGACAGGCTAAGACATATCTAATCACTTCATGGTATGCTCACTGGAATGCATCTTAAGGGGAAGCAGCAACATTTCCAAAGAACTGTATTGCCACATAGTCAGTGAGGAAGAAGAAAATTGAAGAAGACATGAAGGATAGAGGAAAGAAGGGTCAAACCCTGGGAATGAAGAGGATGAGGTTATATGCCAGGCCGCTCCCTAGCTCCCAGCGAGAGACACATGAAAGGAATGATGAGGCAGCGAACTGGCAGGAAACCAGCAAGTTTTAATAACCGGTAGCTCTCACACCTATAGGCAAAAGAGACGCAGGCTTGTGGAGAGGAGATGAAGGCTCTGTGCCCGAGCATGGATGAGTCTGTGCCAGAAAAACGCCCACTTCTGTCATTCCAGCTGAGTTCACCCCCTCCTCTCTGCATTCCTACCCCCCGCTGTCCTAGACAACTTCTTTCTCTTTCACACAGATATAGACACACATCCTCCAGCTTATCTTGTTTTTGCATGCATGTCCATGTACTCAGGGGCGGGGCCAAACCACCACCAGAGTCTGAATGTGATAGGTCATTGGGCTTGTCAGTGTTGATTACCAACAAGTAGTAGTAACAGCTTTCTGAACTAAAACAAACATTTTACAGTGCTTTGATGTTGGCCAAATTATAAAATTTAAAGCAGCAGTGGGTAGAAATGGAGCATTTATTTTTTATAAAACTATATTCTGACAGAAGTGCATGAGACAGGTAGTCTGAAAAAAATCATGTGCCTCTGTGTCCTCAGGTGCTCCTAATGGCATCTGCAGGAGTTAACAGACCGGAGGAAACAACCAATCAGAGCCGAGCTGGAGTCTGTCGTCTCCGAGCAGCTGTCAATCACTCGTGAACTCCAATCAAACAGTCAAACTAGACAGCGCTGATCAAATATGAATCAATATTCTGTTATGTTAATTCCTATTTCTCACCTCAAATGTTTTCATAACCATCTTGTAGTGTACTGTTTAGCTGTAAAATGAGAAAGTTTGTGACCCGGCAGCCATGTTGAGATAAGTTGAGGAAATACCAAGCACCGCCCACCAGCCGGAGCACAACCAATAGGAACACTCTCGCTCTGAAATTACCTGTGATTGTCCAAAGTCTCTCGTCACCTGCTAGATTTTCTAAAGCCTGAAAACAGAGCCATGAGGAGGTGCAGAAGTCTAGTTTTCTCTCAAAACACTTGAATTACAATCTGCTGAAAGGTTATTATGGATTTTTTGCCCAATGATGTCAAAAATATTCTGCCTACTGCCGATTTAAGTAACTGAGAAATATGCATAATTATTTCTTCAGGGGCAGACAGACAATATAGACAGGGCTAGGGCTGGCCCAGCCTGGCCACCCCACAGACCCCTGCGTGTACTTGTTCTTGAAACACACAGTCACATGTAGAGTTGCCAAGTCCGCTTATTGTAATCGACTTTGGGCTTGTTTTCCTGAAAAGTCGCTTACAAATATTGGTAGTCGCGGGTTGCAGTTTTTTTGGGCTTGTTTCTAAAGTGTAGTTGCTTATTTGGGCTTCTGTCTCTCTCCTCTATACAGGCCTAGTTTGTCCTGTTGCAGGATCCGTACACAACCCCGATCTAAATATAGATCTAATCTTGTAAAATTACGAGCCAAAAATTGATGCAAAAATGGCATGAAATGTTCAACTATAAGTTTATAACAAGAAAAATGTAAAGTTACGAGCTAAAAATGGATGCAAAAATTATATGGATCGTTAAACTTTAAGTTTATAACAAGAAAAATGTAAAGTTACAAGCTAAATATGGATGCAAAAATGTAATATAATGCACTCTGAAATTAATTCATGAATATATATGAAGTGATTAAGTGGCTGCCTCTCTCTCTCTCTCTCTTATATTGTGGTAGGTAGGTAAAATTGCTTCTTTTGGGCTTGTTTCTATAGATCTGGTTTCTATAGATCTAGTTGCTTGTTTCTATAGATCTGGTTGCTTGTTTCTATAGATCTGGTTGCTTGTTTCTATAGATCTAGTTGCTTGTTTCTAGAGATCTTGTTTCTATAGATCTAGTTGCTTGTTTCTAGAGATCTTGTTGCTTGTTTCTAGAGATCTTGTTTCTATAGATCTAGTTGCTTGTTTCTAGAGATCTTGTTTCTATAGATCTGGTTTCTATAGATCTAGTTGCTTGTTTCTAGAGATCTTGTTTCTATAGATCTAGTTGCTTGTTTATATAGATCTGGTTGCTTGTTTCTATAGATCTGGTTGCTTGTTTCTATAGATCTAGTTGCTTGTTTGTATAGATCTGGTTTCTATAGATCTGGTTGCTTGTTTCTATAGATCTAGTTGCTTGTTTCTATAGATCTGGTTGCTTGTTTCTATAGATCTAGTTGCTTGTTTCTATAGATCTGGTTGCTTGTTTCTATAGATCTAGTTGCTTGTTTCTATAGATCTGGTTGCTTGTTTCTATAGATCTAGTTGCTTGTTTCTATAGATCTGGTTGCTTGTTTCTATAGATCTGGTTGCTTGTTTCTATAGATATGCTTGTTTCTCTCACTGTTTTGCCACACTGGTCACATGTATGCACACAAAGTTACAGGCATGCAGAGAGACACCCACACACACCCACACGCACACACTCTCTCTCTCTCACACACACACACACACACACACACACACAAAATGTATTAATTTTCCATTTAACCTTGGCCTAATTCTCTCTCTCCGTCTCTCTCTCTCTCTCTCTCTCTCTCTGGCAGGTTTAAAGTTGAAGTGTAAACTACTCACATAAAGCTCCAGTAAGTTGGAGACCTCGTATCGCAGCTGCTCCGCTATGGCAGTAGCCCGGGTCACTGCGGACCTGCTCACATCCGAGCCGGTCAAACCTCGAGTCCGCCTGGCTGCCATCTCTACCGGGAACACTACAGGCGGTCTGGTGGCAACAGAGCAACAAGCCTCCTCCTCCTAATATATGTATCCCCGCCTCATCCCGACATAATACCGGATTCCCGGTCACGGTTCACTCCAGCTGGCTGCCCTTCAGTCTCTTCGGTCAGATCTCCGGTTAGTTTGTCTGCTTACTGTGTCTGGTTACTTGTGTTACAGAGTTTAGTTGAAGCGGCCAACTCTCCGCCCTTTCCCCCGGGAACCTGATGCCAGGCCGGAGGAATTTAACGGGACGAGCGGGGGCGGAGAGGAGAAGGAGGAGGAGGAGGAGAGGAGGAGGAGGAGGAGTAGGAGCTCATCAACTTCATCAACTTATTCATGAGGAGCAGCTTATCTGATTTACCGGCACTGACCAAAGCAAAGAGGGATGGTTCCTGGACTAGTGATTAGACTAGTATACAAAGATCACAAGAAAACCACTAGTACTCTATAAACTATACTGGAAATATCACAAATGTAAGACAAGTACACAAATACTCTGGCCTACTTTTACAATTTTGAGGTAGCCTACTTCTACTTTACTTGACTATATTTCTGATTGATATCAGTTTATAAAATATAATTGTAGTGGTGTAATGTAACTAAGTACATTTACTTAAAGGTCTCATATTGTAAAAAGTGAGATTGTCATGTTTGTTATATTATAAAACAGGTTTAAGTGCTATATAAATACTGTAAAAGTATTGAAACGTTCAATATACGGAGAAATACACACAGCCCGTATTCAGAAATTGTGCGTTTGAAACAAGCCGTTAGGATTTCTGTCCATTTGTGATGTCACAAATATACAATATTTAGACCAATTACACAGTTTTAAACGTAAACATTCTAAATGTGTCCCAGTTTATTCCTGGTTGCAGTGTATGTGAATGACATCAGCTGACAGGAAGTACACATGGACCCAAACTGTTGCCTAGCAACGCAATTCTGTTGCAATCCTGTTGCAATTCTGTTGCAATTCCGTTGAAACGGAGGGTTTCAGACAGAGAGTGAAAACAGGCATATTCAGGCCGACAGTATGAGGAAAATAAAGGGTTTTTTTTACATTACAGCATGTAAACATGTTCTAGTAGAAACACAAAATACAAGTATGAACCTGGAAATGAGAATGATATGGGACCTTTAAGTAGCTTACTGTACTCAAGTACAATTTTGAGGTAGCCTACTTTACTTGCCTATATTTCTGATTGATATCAGTTTATAAAATATGATTGTAGTGGTGTAATATAGCTAAGTACATTTACTCAAGTAGCCTACAGTACAATTTTGAAGTAGTACTTGTACTTTACTATTAGTATTTCCATTTTCTGCTACTTTATGCTTCTACTCCACTACAATTCTGTGTCTAATATTGTACTTTTTACTGCACTACATATGTATCTGAAGTTAGTTACTATGCTAATTCAGATCATTAATACGAAATACAATCAACTAATAAATTATAATTTGTTATTATAAATAATGCTACGCTGCAGTACATAGAGTAATTAAATGAGCTCTAACTTCACCAGCTGCAACATTAAAGTGATGGCCACATTAATGCAACAATAATTATAATCCAGTAATATTATATATACATATATATATACATATATATACATATACATATACATATATATGTATATGTATATATATGTATATATAGATATTATTACTGGATTATAATTATATATATATATATATTATTCTGTATAATGGGTAGGCTTCTTTACTTTTGATACTTAAAGTATATTTTGATGATGATACCTTTGTACATTGAGTGAGATTTTGAAAGCAGGACTTTTACTTGTAACAGAGTATTTTTACACTGTGGTATTAGTACTTTTACTGAAGTAAAAGATCTGAGTACTTCTTCCACCTCTGTATGATTGTTATATAGGCCAACTTCCCAAAAGTATATAAAGTACTTCAAATGAACCTCACCTCCATC
>CAKAOI010042814.1:0-15344 GCA_916701655.1 Sebastiscus albofasciatus | reverse complement strand
CTCCTATACAACACAGAAACATGGTTCAGTCACCTTTGAATATTTAAACTCTAATAATTACATACATAGTATATACAGTATGGCATATTTCTGACAGTGTCTGTTCCAGAAGAGAAATTCAGGATCTGACCTTGCACAGCAGTGTGAATTTCTCCTTGTACGCGCTTCCAGGGTACCTCCAGTCAACGTTTAGCCCATCAAACCCATAGTATCTCAGTAGTCTGATAACAGAGTCGATGAACGCTTTTCTGTTTGCTGCTGTTGCCACCATATTAATGAATCTGGTAAACATTTGAACAAAACAGTGTTCTCAAGAAGTCACTCCACATACTGCATTTAAGGGTTCGGGTTTAATAGCACAATCTCAAAGAGCAACATAAAGCACAAGGTCATGTGTGTAAGGACAAACAAACAGCCATAGGCAAATGGTCTGGTTACCATGCATTCACTGAGTTTCACATAATGCAGTGAAGGTATCGGGTATAAATATATCTCCCTGAACTATTATAAAAGTGTTTATTTGCATTAATATATTGTTGCTAAAAATTGACATCACATATTTTGTTTGCGTGTGCAGATGGAATGATGAAATTAACTTATTTATGTCATCAAATGCCAATATCTCACCTTTGCTACCCCGTTTGTATGAAACCATGCACCATGCATGTTGTGCAAAGCATAAAAATACAGCATGAATGGGGAAAGCAAGTTTCATGGTCAGGAAAATACTAATATGTTGAAGAGCTGTTTACACTTTTGCGCTGACACAAAAAGGCCTAAATGTTCTTGTAAGTAACTTACTTTTGCTTTTGTGTGTCAGAGGGCGAACCACCAACCGCCAGCAGGGTTTTGAGGTTTGGATTTCTGAGGGAGCATAAAAGTTCATTAGTGATTGTTTAACAAAACACAATATTCAACTCTATTTGCTCAATATTTACAGTGCATTCAGAAAGTAGTCAGTCCCCTTCACTTTTTTCCACATTTTGTTGTTACAGCCTAAATTTTTCACTCAATCACCTCGTAATGACAAAGTCAAAATATGATTTTAGAAATGTTTGGTAAATTATTAAAAAGAATAAACTGAATTATCACATTGGCATTAGTATTCAGACACACTGAAATGTAGCTTGTGCTGTGAGCTGTTTCTACACCTTGATTGTTGTCCACCTATAGTACTTTTTAACTGATTGGACATGATTGGATAAAGGCACACACCTGTCTATACAATGTCTCACAGCTGACAATGCTTATCAGAGCAAAAACCACGCCATGAGGTTGAAAGAACTGCCTGCAGAGCTCAGAGACAGGATTTTGTTGAGGCACAGATCTGGGGAAGACTACAACATAATCTGCTGCATTGAAGGTTCCCAAGAGCACTGTAGCCTCCATAATTCTTAAATGGAAGAAGTTTAGAACAACCAGGGCTCTTCTTACAGGTGGCCTTCCGACAGGACAATGTCCCTATACACACGACCAAGATAATGCAAGAGTGGCTAAGGGACAACTAACTCTGTGAATGTCCATGAGTGGCCCAGACTTTGTAGCCCGGACTTGAACCCAATTGAACAACATTGAGAGATTGAGTGTAGATTGATGAGGGGGACAATGTATTTGAATGGTTTTAGCATAAGGCTGCAACATAACAAAATGTGAGTCTGAACACATTCTGAATGCACTGTATAGGCTAAAGCACTGACCTGTCTTTGAGTGCATTAAAGGACCAATAGTGTTCTTCTTCATCTGGATGGTGGTAGGCCTGATGATTTTCGTTGTTAATATCAGCAGAGGCAAAGATCAGGTGGGTACACAGGTTCGGATTGATATCTGAAACCGTGAACTTCCCGTAGGTCGCTCTACTTTTAGCATCGAGGTTAAAGTGACACACCAGCTTCAGGCAATGGGGTGTGTATGCGATTGAGACGGAGACTTGGAAGAAAATCATGATGGCTTTAATTAGTTTTTGAAGACATCATTATTTATAACAATTGTTGATTTAAGGACATTATTTATACGCAAGTAAGACTGTTGATTATGATCAATGCATGTTAAAAACTTACCCAAGCTGGCGATGACCAAACAGAGACCTTCAAAGTGACAGACTGGTTAGTATTAGGTTAAAAACAAAGTTTAACAGATAAATTCACCCAAATTCCAAAATATAAAACCCCAAAGATTTTCTCTTCTACTGGTCTGTAGCATTACAGATAGGTTTTATTGTATTTGTCTAGTTTAATGAGATATTACTCTGTGAGATTTCTGCAGTCACCCCACTACATTGCAGGTGAATGGAATTTTGTTTTACATTTTAAAAATTCAAGAGGAAAGTTTATTGATGATGAATATAATTTATTTTGTACTCTGAATAATCCACACGACACACACAGTGTTGGTTATCCAGAGTGTAGAGTAAATTATATTCACTCTCGCTGTGGGTAAACAAAACAAAAACAATCTGCTTGGCTAGATACGACTTGAGATAAGATAAGATAAGATAAGATACCCTTTAAAGAAACATGTACTTGACCAGCATGCCTTACCTGCAGTTACAGTCAGCTTGCCCATTTTGCTACTATATGGATAAGCAGAAATAGTAGAATTTTATTAATATACAGCTGAAAAATATAAACATAATATTAATGTTTTATTAGTACTATTGTTAGTAGTAGTACTTACTATTAGTAATAATATTAAATTGTTCCCACAAAAAATTAGAAAATATTACTGTATGCTTAAAATCAATCACATTTGATCAATAATCAATAATTGCCTGTGTCATGCAACAACACCAATTTAAGACTTAAAATGATCACAAGATGTACATAATTGTAATTATAATAATAAGAATAATTATAATAATAAGAATAATAAGAATAATCTTAGTAAAAGGGATACTTACAATTGTAATGGTGAAAGAAGTGTATACTGTCTCTCCCTGTGACTGATGACTGACAGTTGTCCGTCTGCTTTTATAAGTAGATAAATGACAGGGTTTGGCAATTAATTAGGGTGTGGGGATAATTACTTTAATGTTCCAATGTCCTATGAGCAATTGTACACCGATGGAATCTTTGACAACAAAACAAGGTCACCTCATGCCAGGCCCTATTAACTTTTAATTAAAATTGTATTCACTGGAACAGCATGATACCAACATGTTCACATTTCTGTCTGTTCAGGAGGTGATTTCACTCTAATAGGGAGACTGAGAACCTTGTAGTAATACTGACGTATTATTGTGCACCAGAGATTGATTCAGACTAGTTTAAATCTGTTGATTTTGAAAGATTGAGTATTAAGTATGTAGTTAAAGAACAACAAAACGACAGCAGCAAACATTTTTATCATAATATAAAACTGTCAGTTGCTTGTAATTGCCAGCATAAAACATTATATCTATACAAAGTGACCAGAAAAACAGGGCAATTAGCACCAATCAGACACAACATTTAAACAGGACCACACAACACAGCATTAAGTTTCATGAGGCACACAACGTCTATATCGAGTGCTGCACTGGATTCAGGAGTGGGTTTTTTTTCATTATTTTACCATTTCTCCCCCGAAAAGCCAGGTACGGATAACTAGGACATTCATTTTTTTTATATTATTTTATAGTGTTGAGACTGTAACTTGTTGAGGCCTATATATTGTTACCTCGTCCCCTGTGATAGCTGCCTTTCTTGACTGTCAATTAGCAAGGTGACATTCTCCAAGATTATTAACCTAGACCAACACTTGAGTTGTGATGAGTCCTCATACCACAAGTTTGGGCAGATAATTTGTCTTGTTAAAAAAATGTTGCATAGCAGGATGTTTGTTACTCAGCATAGTTTAATTAGTCACAATGACTTTTGTACTGTGACCATTAAATTCTAATTAGTTCATTGTTGAGTCAACGTGGATGTTTGCGTCAGATGTAATAAAATTCCCTCCACGTGTTCCTGAGGTATCGCTTTCACAAGAATGGGACGGACGTTTTGTCACGGGGACCTTGAACTTTGACCTTTGACCACCAAAATCTAATTAGGTCATCTTTGAGTCCAAGTGGACGTTTTTGCTAAATTTGAAGAAATTTTCTCAATGCGTTCCTGAGATATCACGAGAATGGTACGGATGTGAGTTCACGGTGACCTTGACCTTTGACCACCAAAACCAGCAGCAACAAAATCAGTTTATCCTTGAGTCCAGTTGAGTCGAGGTGGCATAAGGATAACAATACAGCTATCAAATGCCAAAAGTATAGGTAGGTAGCTGTCAGTTGCTTGTATTGCCTGCGTAAAACTCGATATTTAAACTGAGTGACCAGAATAATAAAAAATACTCACCCAATATAAGATAATAGCAATGCACTGATAAGCATTTTTTTCTGGAAATTAGCGCAGAGAGATGAAATGACATGCAACGAGGGTCTCCTTCCATGACCGGGGACGGTGCGGTTACATGGTCAGCATCTTAAAATGACAGTCGGCAACTTTAATAGAAAATACTTTCTGTCATATTCTCAAACCGTCACTATATGCTGACAGTAGTACATGAGACAGTCTGTGAAAAAATCCGGTTCCACCACCTCCTTCTAGTGCTCTTAATTACATTTGCAAGATTCCACCACGCCTGAAAAAAACAACCACTCAGAGCTGAGGAGTCTCTCTTGCAGCTGCCAGTCACTGCTCGCGAAGCTCCAACTCTGATCAGAAGTTCAACTAGGCAGTGCTGATCAAATATGAATCAAGATTTGGTTACTGTAATGCCTATTTCTCACCTCACATGTTTTCAGAAACATATCTTAGTTTACTGTTTGACTGTAAAATGAGAAAGTTTGTGACCCGGCAGCCATATTGAAAACAATTTGAGCCAAAACCAAGCACCACCCACCAGATGGAGCAAGCTTTCTCATTTTACTTATTTACTCATTTTAATTAAGGCTGTTGAGGATTCACTGGATCCTCTGCAGTTTGCATATAGTAACAAAAGAGGGGTTGATGGTGCTGTTACCTCCTTAACTGGATTTTTAAACACCTTGACGATCCAGGTACACACATGATGTTATTGTTTTTAAATTTCTCTTCTACTTTTAACACAATTCAGCCCTGCATTTTCAGCTAAGATAAGATAAGATAAGATAAGATAAGATTTATTGTCCCGCATGGAAATTTGGAAATTAATTTTAACTCTGACATTGTTAGATGAATTTTAGATTTTCTGGTTGACAGATAAATGGCCCTCTCTCTGATATGTTGTGCTTTTCCACTGAATTACTGCAGGACTGTGTCCTCTCACCTATTTTATACGGAGCCTATCGTACACTAACAACTGCAGAAGTTCCAATCCTGGTAGAGTACTCTAAAATTATTGCTCTGAATTTATTATATTATTAAACTTTTTTTTGCTTAGTTCATAATGTTATAATTTTCTCTTAATGTAATAACATTATAATAACATTACATCATTCACAAACGTTATGCAATCATGGTGCTCTTACTGTATATACTGATAATTACATTATGAGATTTTATTACATTTAAATTATACAATTTTGAGCAGTTATTAGATCATGAGTTGTTACACAGCTTGTTTCCACACTATATTGTTTCTCGTATCTCACAAACCTGATAGTCAAAGAGCAACCAATATAGAACAAAACCAAACAAAATGTGCCAATGTTAGTCTGGGAAATTTCAGGTATTTTATTGATTTAATATTTCATTATTATGATTGTAATTGTTTTGTTTACATTTAGAAACACAGCACATAAATACTGTTTATGCAATATGTAACATCTGTGTCATTATAGAAGTCAAATCCAATCACCAATAGCTAAATATCACCCACCAAGAACACGCCCATACCATTAGATACACCAACAATTACATAGGCCTATATATGCAACATCCATACAATTAATTAAGGGATGTCAGATTAAATGATTCAAGGAGGTGGACGATTCCATTACCACAGTTGTAATAAGAATGTGGGTCATGAAAGTTGGGGTAGAGCCCATTTATCTTTCCATCACAGGGTTTTCAAGGGCTATAAGGGACACAGCAACGTCTGCGATGTTTATAGTAATATGTTTGTGGGCATTGTAAGATTTGGGAAACTCCATCAACACAATGGTAAAACAAACTTGAGTTCAAAAAGTAGGGGTAGTACCCATTGCTCATTCCATTACAGGGGTTTCCAGTGGGGATGGGGGTGGGATAGTCACAGCAATGGCAGGATGGATTAAAGACCAAATTTGCAGGACACCGTTTCTTGTAGGCCATTCCATTAGAACAGTGGTAAAAACAATGCTTGTCCCCAGGGTAAGGTAAGAGCCCATTGACCCCTCCATTACAGGGGATTCCAGTGGGGGTGGTTATGGGATGGGCACAGCAACGGCAGGATTGTTTAAAGACCAAACCTTTAGGACAGTTCATGGAGTGGGCTTTTCCATGATCACAGATGTAAAAAGAATGCACATTAAAATGGTTTGGGTAGACCCCACTTGGCCTTCCATAACAGGGGCTTACAATGGGTGTGTGATAGATACAGGATGTTTTAAAGATTGCATATAATGGGCATGATAGGAGGTGGGCATGTCCATTAATACATTTAAAAAATGAATATTGGTCTAGTGGGTTTCTGATGATTCCATCTGGCTTTCCAAAACAGGGGTTTGTATTGTAGATGGTTGTCTGATAGTCACAGCATTGACAGGAACTTCTAAAGACCAGATTTGCTGGGCAACATTGGAGGTGGGCTATTCCATTACCACAGTTGAAATAACAATGTGGGTCTTGAGGGTTGGGGTAGAGCCCGTGTGCCTTTCCATGACAGGGGTTTGCAGGGGGCATGGTTGTGGGAAAGTCACAGCATTGGCAGTATTGTCTAAAGACCAACTTTCCTGGGCATTTTTGGGAGTAGTGTCGTCCATTCCAACAGTTGTAATAATAGCTTGGGCCGTAAGGGTTGGGGTAGAGCCCATTTGCCTTTCCAGTACAGGGTCCAGTGTAGCCAATGTATGTGAAGTGGTTACAGCAAGTACAGGATGAATCAAAGACCAAATATTCTGGGCATTGTTTTAGGTGGGTTCTTCCATTATCACAGTGGTAAAAAGAACGTGAGTCAGAAGGGTTGGGGAAGTGCCCATTTGCCTTTCCATAACAAAATCCAGTGTTTGTAGATGGGGGATAGTTACAGCAAGTACAAGATGAATCCCAGACCAAATTTGCTGCACATTTTTGGATGTGGGCTATTCCATGATCACAGTTGTAAAAATAATGTGGGTCATATTGGTAGGGGAAGTGCCCACTTGCCTTATTATAACAAGGGTTTCCAGTGGGGGTGGCTATGCCATAGACACAGCAATGGCTGGAATGTTTATAGACAAAACCTTTTGGGCAAAATAGGAGGTGGGGATTTCCACTAGCACATCTGTAAAAACAATGTGGGTCAGGTTTGTAGGTGTAGTACCCATTGCTCACTCCATTACATGGGTTTCCAGTGGAGGTGGGTGTGGGATAGTCACAGCAATGGCAAGATGGATTAAAGACCAAATTTGCAGGACACCGTTTCTTGTAAGCTATTCCATTAGAACAGTGATAAAAACAATGCTTGTCCCCAGGGTAAGGTAAGAGCCCATTGCTCAATCCATTACAGGGTATTCCAGTCTGGGTGGTTGTGGGATGGGCACAGCAACGGCAGGATTGTTTAAAGACCAAATTTTTTGGACAGTATATGAGGTTGGGTTTTCCATGATCACAGATGTAAAAAGATTGTGCGTTATAATAGTTTGGGTAGACCCCACTTAGCCTTCCATGACAGGGGTTTGCAATGGGTATGGGATAGACACAAGATGTTTTAAAGATTGAATATGATGGGCATGATAGGAGGTGGGCATTTTCATTAATACATTTAAAAAAAGAATATTTGTTATTTGGGTTGGGGATGATTCCATCTGGCTTTCCAAAACAGGGGTTTCCAGTGTGGGTGGTTGTCTGATAGTCACAGCATTGACAGGAACTTCTAAAGACCAAATTTGCTGGGCAACATTGGAGGTGGGCTATTCCATGACCACAGTTGTAATAACAATGTGGGTCACGAGGGTGGGGGTAGAGCCCATATAGCCTTCCATAACAGGGATTTTCAGTGGGGGTGGTTGTTGGATATTCACAGCTTTGACTGTATTGTTTAAAGACCAAATTTCCTGGGCATTTTTGGATGTGGCCTGCTCCATCCCAACAGTTGTAATACGTATTTGCATCAAGAGGGTTGGAGTAGAGCCCATTTGCCTTTCCAGTGCAGAGGTTAGGGAAATCTAAAAGAATGAGATATTGTGTTAATTGCTGAGATTTCTTAATAGAAAGAGTACACATTTGCACTCTACATATTAAAATGTAATAATGTAAATAAAGGGTGATTACATTAAAGACGACCACCACCCCATGACAGGATAAACATTTTGCATTTTGGTTACCTGGAATCAGGAGAGAATGCAGGTGTCTGGTGAAGGGGTAGCTGCCATCGTTACAGAAATGTCCATTGAAGTCATCCAGGTCCAAAGACGTGAGAAAGGCTCCTCCGAAGTCGTTGTTTTTAATAAATTCGACCTGAGAGGATGAAGAACAAAACACTTCAGCAGCTGAAGTCATGTTGACAAAATATCTATTTAACCAGATTTGTGTACAACCAGTCATTTGGAAAGGAATTACTGAGCAGGAGTTTGAATTAAACAGATGATTACCTTATAAGCAAGGCTGGTTTTGTTATCATATCCAACCCACTCATTTTCTTTATGGGCAAATGGAACTTTCTGATCAGCAATGAACTGGATTGTAGCACCATAAAGAAAATGGCAAATCTGAAAAGAAGGGTTAAATGTCACATTTAGATTTAATGTGTTAAAATAAACAGAAAGTTATTTCATCGATAAAAGTGGCCAGCCTATAAGGCTATTGATAGAAATTAAATATATACACAGCTTGCAGTTTTACCTCATAGTAGGCCAAGAATCCGGCTTTATTGGTGTGTGTACCTGGGCTACCAGAACCAGTAACTAATGCTCCAAGATGACTGGATTGAGAGCTTGAGAGCTCAAATGTGTTCCCATATGTCGCAATCCCCATGATTAGCTTGTCTTTAGGTGCTCCCAGGATACTCCAGTACAACATGGCAGAGGCCTATAATGTGGTGAAAACTAAACAGTTAGGATGAAAGGACATCTCTAGGTAGAAAGGTGTTTAGGCAGGTAAAATATGAATTCCAGTACTCACAGCGTTCAAGTATATATTGTCTCCAGTGTCTAGGGATCCCCGGTATAAGGGGCTGTGATGATATGTGAAAGTTCCCGAGGAGCGAGTAAAGCCATATGTCATCACATTAATCAAATCCAATTGCGCTGAAATCTTTGCGACTTCATAACTCTCATCGATGGTTGCTTTCACAGCAGAGACACTAGCAGAGAAGATTAAGCGGTCCCGGTAAGTTGCTAATGCCTCAGCCTCAAAGGCCTCTTTGAGCTCCTATACAACACAGAAACATGGTTCAGTCACCTTTGAATATTTAAACTCTAATAATTACATACATAGTATATACAGTATGGCATATTTCTGACAGTGTCTGTTCCAGAAGAGAAATTCAGGATCTGACCTTGCACAGCAGTGTGAATTTCTCCTTGTACGCGCTTCCAGGGTACCTCCAGTCAACGTTTAGCCCATCAAACCCATAGTATCTCAGTAGTCTGATAACAGAGTCGATGAACGCTTTTCTGTTTGCTGCTGTTGCCACCATATTAATGAATCTGGTAAACATTTGAACAAAACAGTGTTCTCAAGAAGTCACTCCACATACTGCATTTAAGGGTTCGGGTTTAATAGCACAATCTCAAAGAGCAACATAAAGCACAAGGTCATGTGTGTAAGGACAAACAAACAGCCATAGGCAAATGGTCTGGTTACCATGCTATTCACTGAGTTAAAATACATCTTGTATCAGGGGTATCAGTATCAGTAAAGTAGTAAAAGTAAAACTGTAGGAATGGAGTGGAATAAAAATGCATGTTAATTTGTTTTTCTATGGGCCTTAAGTGATTCATTGAGTTGCATTCAGTTTTCATTAGATTTAATGAAAACACCAAATGGTTTGCAACATAAAGAAATTAATTTCATTTCAACATTTCTTTTTTAGGGTTATTTTGTGAATAAAGAAAATAAAAATGAAAATATGTTTGGTTTAATCTTACAAACAGAAATCTATTTGATGTTTGCAGATAGCAAGACTACTGACCACTGTTATATGCACATACTTGTGTGATTATTTCCCAGCAACTTGCTGTCGGTTTCACATAATGCAGTGAAGGTATTAGGTATAAATATATGTCCCTGAACTATGATAAAAGTGTTTATTTGCATTAATACATTGTTGCTAAAAAATGACATCACATATTTTGTTTGCATGTGTAGATGGAATGATGAAATTAACTTATTTATGTCATCAAATACCAACATCTCACCTTTTTCTACCCCATGTGTATGAAACCATGCATGTTGTGCAAAGCATAAAAATACAGCAAGTTTCATGGTCAGGAAAATACTAATATGTTGAAGTGCTGCTTACACTTTTGCGCTGACACAAAAAGGCCTAAATGCTCTTGCAAGTAACTTACTTTTGTGTGTTAAAGGCGAAGCCACCAACCCCCAGCAGGGTTATGAGCTTTGGATTTCTGTGGGAGCATAAAAGTTCATTAATGATTGTTTAACAAAACACAATATTCAACTTTATTTGCTCAATATCTACAGTGCATTCAGAAAGTAGTCAGTCCCCTTCACTTTTTTCCCCATTTTGTTGTTACAGCCTAAATTGTTCCCCTCATCAATCTACACTCAATCACCTCATAATGATAAAGCCAAAACAGGATTTTAGAAATCTTTGGTAAATTATTAAAGGTACTGTTTTTAACTTCTTACACGTATAAATCACCCGGGTCGGTGACCAGGGCTCTTCCTACAGCTGGTCTTCCAACAGGACAATGTCCCTATACACACGATCGAGACAATGCAAGAGTGGCTAACGGACAACTAACTCTGTGAATGTCCATGAGTGGCCAAGACTTTGTAGCCCGGACTTGAACCCATCTGAGCATCACTGAGAGACCTGAAAATTGCCGTCCACTTAAGGTACACATCCAACCTGACAGATCTTGAGAGGATCTACAGAGAAGAATGGCAGGAAATCCCCAAATCCTGGTGTGCAAAGCCTGTCGTGTCATAGAAGACTCGAGTCTGTAATTGCTGCCGAAGGTGTTTCAAGTAAGTACTGAGTAAAGGGTCTGAATACTCACGTCTATGTAATATTTAATTTTTTCTTTTTGGTAAACTTCCCTAAAATTCTAAAATCCTTTTTTCACCTCGTCATTATAGGAGTATTGAGTATAGATTGATGAGGGGGAAAATGTATTTGAATGGTTTTAGCATAAGGCTGCAACATAACAAAATGTGGGTCTGAACACATTCTGAATGCACTGTATAGGCTAAAGCACTGACCTGTCTTTGAGTCTATTATAGGACCAATAGTGTTCTTCTTCATCTGGATGGCGGAAGGCCAGACGATTTAGGTTGTTAATGTCAGCAGAGGCAAAGATCAGGTGGGTACACAGGTTCGGATTGATATCTGAAACCGTGAACCTGCCGTAGGTCCGTCTATTTTTAGCATCGAGGTTAAAGTGACACACCAGCTTCAGGGAATGGGGTCTGTATGCGGTTGAGACAGAGACTTGGAAGAAAATCATGATGGATTTAATTAGTTGTTGAAGACATCATTATTTCTAACAATTTTTGATTTAGGGACATTATTTATCTGCAAGTAAGACTGTTGATTATGATCAATGCATGTTAAAAACTTACCCAAGCTGGCGATGACCAAACAGAGACCTTCAAAGTGATAGACTGGTTAGTATTAGGTTAAAAACAAAGCTTAACAGATAAATTCACCCAAATTACAAAATATAAAACCCCAAAGATTTTCTCTTCTACTGGTCTGTAGCATTACAGATTGCAGGTGAATGGAATTTTGTTTTCCATTTTAAAAATTCAATGAAAATGAAAATTCGAGGAAAGTTTATTGATGATGAATAATTTATTTTATACTCTGGATAATCCACACGACACACACAGTGTTGGTTATCCAGGGAGTGGAGTAAATTATATTCACTCTCACCGTGGGTAAACAAAACAAAAACAATCTGCTTGGCTAGATACGACTTGAGGTAAGATAAGATAAGATACCCTTTAAGGAAACATGTACTTGACCAGCATGCCTTACCTGCAGCTACAGTGAGCTTGCCCATTTTGCTACTGCGTGGATAAACAGAAATAGAAGAATTTGATTAATATACAGTTGCGAACTAGCAAACTAGAGCAATGGAGTCAGTATATCAATATCAGCAAGAGTAAAAAGGATACTTACAATTGTAATGGTCAAAGAAGCGTATACTGTCTCTCTCCTGTGACTGATGACTGACAGTTGTCCGGCTGCTTTTATAAGTAGATAAATGACAGGGTTTGGCAATTAATTAGGGTGTGGGGATAATTACTGTAATGTCCCAATGTCCTATGAGCAATTGTACATCTGGGACAACAAAACAAGGTCACCTCACGCCAGGCCATATTAACTTTTAATTATAATTGTATTCACTGGAACAGCATGATACCAACATGTTCACATTTCTGTCTGTTCAGGAGGTGTTTTCACTCTAATAGGAGGACTGAGAACCTTGTAGTCACCAGTATTATTGTGCACCAGAGATTGATTCGGACTACTTAAAACTGTTGATTTTGATTAAGCTGAGCATGTAGGTAAAGAACAACAAGCTGTCAGAGTTGCTTGTAATTACCAGCATAAAACATTATATCTATACAAAGTGACACAACATAGTATTAAAGCTGAAGTAGGCGAGATTGGAGCAAATATGATTAAAAAAGGTTATTTTTATAAAACGGTTGCTATATCATGACAGTAGTACATGAAACAGGTAACCTGAAAAAAATCATGTGCCTCTGTGTCCTCCGGTGTTCCTAACAGCATCTGCAAGATTTCACATACTGGAGGAAAACAAGCAGTCAGAGCTGATCAGAGGTCCACTGTCCAGCTGCCGTCTATGAGAGCCGGCTGTCAATCACTCGCAAACTCCGACCAAGCGGTCAAACTAGGCAGCACTGATCAAATATGAATCGATATTATGTTACGTTAATGCCTATTTCTCTCCTGAAATGTTTTCAGAATCATCTTGTAGTGCACGGTTTAGCTGTAAAATTAGAAAATTTGTGATGCCGCCGCCATTGTGAAATCTGGTGAAGGAACGCCAAGTTTTGGTCACATGGCCGGAGCACAGCAAATAGGAACGCTCTCTCTCTGAACTGACCTGTGATTGGTCAAAGTCTTCCGTCACGGGCTAGATTTTCTAAAGCCTGAAAACATGATGGGATGCAGAAGTCTAGTTTTCCCTCAGAACACTTGAATTTCAATATGCTGAAAGGTTATTATGGAATGTTTACCCAATGATGCTAAAAATATTCTGCCTACTGGACACACAAAGTCAATATTGAGTGCTGCACTAAATTCAGGAGTGTTTTTTTTTTTTTTAGTTTTATTGCATTATTTCACCATTTCTCACCCAAAAAGCCAGGTATGGATAACTAGGACATTTCTTTTTTTTAATATTATTTTATAGTGTTGAGACTGTAACTTGTTGAGGCCTATATATTGTTACCTCAACAATGAGTTTCTCCACGTCCCTGTGACAGCTGCTTTTCTTGAATGTCAATTAGCAACATCTTTCATCAGAAGGTCAGTTTTATATTCTGTGGTGTGTTCATCAGTGCCACTACCAATCTAGTTGTGGCCAGTTTGTGGGTTTACTTAAAAGTATTGGAACGATTATTTGGATGTCCCACACAGCTGGTGTTTTTTTGTTTTTAAGATGTACAGGCAAGAGCCAATGATGTTGTCGGCACCTAACCAAAAACATTTAAGGGACATTCTCAAAGAGTATTAACCTCGATAAACACTTGAATTATGATCAGTCCTCATACCACAAGTTTGGGCAGATCATTTGTGAAAAAAATGCTGCATAGCAGGATGGTTGTTACTCAGAATAGTCTAATTATCTATTTTAGCAATGCTGATTGGAAAGCAGTTTTAGAATACTTCACCTGAGGAGCGCAGAGACCCAACGGATCCCAAGGACACAATCGCGTACACACTGCTAAAAGAATGTGGCCGTATGTGGCTCAGACCTCCTCTAAATGTGGTCTGAGGCCCTGTTCAGACCTGGCATTAACATGCGTCCTCAGTGGTTGGATCACAAGTGAACAGCTCTAAGTACAGGTGTGAACGCACTCGAGACGCATTACGGACACATTGAGATTGGATCTTTCAGACCACATTCAGAGGTGGTCTGGGCCACATATGGTCACATTCTTTTAGCAGTGTGTACCCGAATGTGTCCTGGGCCACATTAAGGACCGCCTACTCATCTGATGTTCCGCTGGGATCCGCAGGATCTCTGCGCTCCTCAGAGAACAGACGAGGCGAGCGCTTGTCTTCCTCACAGCATGGAAACGGCCTCTCTGCTACTGTATTATGTCGGTACAACTGTATTTTATTAAAATATACCTTATCTATAGGATATATAGTCTACAGACTATAAGACTGGGAACAGGAAGTGCAATATTATCATACTGTCGGAGATTTCTCTGTGTTTTTGGTCCGCTGCTTTGCGCGGAGCTGACAACCACCCGCCTGCTCGCGCTCTCTCCTCCCCACTCTTTGAAGCTCTGTACTCCGCTGTTGCCAGGCAAAGGCAGCAGTGCCAGTGGCGCGGAGGTCCCCAGGGACCGCCGGTACAATTACCTTATATTTTGATGTTATAAAAATGATAATAATGTACCCAAATTCGAGATATTACTACTGACATTCCGGTAGTATTACGTCACAATGTCTACTGTATTAGCCGTGTGTTTACTTCGTATTTATTCGGATATAGAGCGGAGAAGTGAGACCGGATCACAAGTGGCCACTCAAGACTCATGTGGAGACGCATTCTAATGCCAGGTGTGAACAGACATACTTAAAGCTGTCCACTTGTGATCCGATCACTGAGGACGCATCTTAATATCAGGTCTGAACAGGGCCTCGAAAGATCGGATCTCAATGCATCCTCAATGCGTCTTGAGTGCGTTCACACCTGTACTTAGAGCTGTCCACATGTGATCCGATCACAGGACGCATGTGAATACCAGGTCTGAACAGGGCCAATAAGTCATGCTCTCAAATTAAAAGACCATGCTCTTAATAGCGCCCACCCCACA
>CAKAOI010042813.1:0-13049 GCA_916701655.1 Sebastiscus albofasciatus | reverse complement strand
GCCATCCCACAGCAACGTGTGACCAGGTTGGTGACCAGCATGAGGAGGAGGTGCCAGGCTGTTGTGGCTGCGTATGGATCTTCCACCGCTACTGAGGCTCCTGACATATTGTATTAAATGAATAAAGGGTAAAATTGCCAATATGTCTTGTTTGTTCCTTGTTACTGATAGAGAGTTCAATCATCCAATCCACCAAACAACTCAAAACAAGAGTCAACACCAACAGGAGAATACACTGTTTACCATTGACGGAGCATTTTGACAAATTTTTCTTGGGCGCTACCCACATAATCAGCTGTGCTGTTCATCCCACAAATGCATGATCCTTACAAGTTGGACATCATTGCGAAGGTAGATAAACAGGCTTTCCAACGATGTAAAATACAATGACCATTAGCATTGGAACAACAGAGAAATAATCCACCAAACACAAGTTTCCGAACTTTGTTTTTCCAGTTTATATTAACTGTCCTTTTACTGCAAAAGTTGTAAAAAAGCAAGGGAACTAAATACATGTGGATGTAAGTATATACGTGGATGAACCTGGTCAAGAGTAACCGCCTGTCAGGGACGTTCTACACAATTTGCATCTTTAAGATAATGTGATATGTTGCTGCAAAGTAGCATCCCATTCATATTTATACCATTTCAAGCCCTTGCAGCCTCTCCCACTCAACCATTTACCAGGTGATGTCAGTCAAGTCCCTGAGGATTCAGGGCATAAGGCCATAGGGGGGACATTGGAGATTGGGCCAGAGGGTGACATAGAAAATATTGTGATCTTACAAGATGATGATACAACAAGCCTTCTTATTCTCACCTTGGAAAGGTGGAAAGGTGGGCTTAGTACCTCTCTGAGAGCAGGGTTACGAGCTTTACAGCATGTCCACACAGGGAACGTCAGCAGCGCGTGGCGGCTGCGGAAGCTCTTGTTGTTAACATGAGGCGCTGCTCATGGGGGCGGTGTGGACACGCCGTCAGCCTGCCTGCAACACCTCACACCTGAAGCATGTTCTCTCCTACACGAGATAAGCTGAAGCCCTTCAGCCCGGCATCTGGCTCTCTGGGCTGAGACTAACATATCCAGCCACAGACTGAAGCAGCGTTAATGTCACCCACTATATCTGCCCATGTTTGTCATGACTTTCACTAAGCACCACAAACCCTTCTCTATTGCTTTAACACTGTCAAATATGCAAAGACAGTTGAAGTCCTTAACTCAAACACTCACAGCTAAAAATAAAATAAATAAATAAATGGTGGATGCATCACTATCATCCCAGACATGCTGAACTGTTGAAAGAAGTGAAAGTTATGGTTCATTTTACTGTAAGCATATGATTTCTGCAACTAAATCTAATTGGAGAAAGTTAGAGAAATATGATGGCTGAGGTGAAAATAAACCAGTTTACTGTGGGACAGTACCGTATGAGACAGGAGGAGAACATCGGTCAGGTGTGACAGGTGTGTTGAGCCTGAATTTAGAGGCTGTGGGATTGCACATGAAGTCAATGCAAAGACTTAAAGGGACTATTTGTAACTTTCAGAAATGCTTCTTAACAGCGACACCTGTGGCCGTGAAATCAACGAAAGTCAACGTCGAGCTCGCGCTTGCTCGCTCTAAATATACCTGAACGAGCATCACTCAATACAGTGAGGAGACACACGTCAGCTAAAACCACAACATCACTCTATATTTCAGCTGCTTGGCAGTAATGTTAGCTGACCAGATGAAGGTCTCTCCATGAACATGATTTAGATCTGATCTTAGTATTGGCTTCTCCTGCCTCAGCGCAGTCTGATGCAGCGGGGCTCTGCAGCATGTCTCCGCCCGCAGCCGGAGAGAGCAGGGAGACACCGGCACCCGGTCGATAACGAGACGGTAACGTTACTCGCTGAGCAGCTCCGTCATTTCACAAGACACGGGAAACCTCTGTTGGTCTGGAGGAGCTGCAGCAGTTATTTCTGCACAAACGTCCACTGTACATTCACTAGATATTCTCAGAGCTAAACTAACTCTTCTGCAGTGTGGAGTGAGCGCGCGTTCTCGTCTAAAGGTGGAGCGAGCTGAACGAGAACGCGCGCGCTCTCTGAGTGAAGGCAGGCAGAGGAGCAGAGGCAGCGGCCACACGCGAACGCGCACACGCGAACGCGCACACGCGCACACGCGAACGCGCACACGCGCACACGCGAACGCGCACACGCGAACGCGCATGTGTGGCGACCCGCTACATTTATACGATTAAAAAGTTACAAACAGTCCCTTTAAAGGGTAACTTTAGCATTTTTCAACCTGAACCATATTTTCCCATGTTTTCATGTCTATGTGACTAATGGGGACAACACTTTCTGAAACTGGTCCAGTAATGAGGGAGAACGCTGCAGGGCAACTGCTCACCATCAATGTACGTCCATTAAAAGCTTGTTTTCACCACTGACAGGCTCAGACTGTTATTAGAAGTGTCTGACAACATCATGGAGAGGACCCTACAGAGAAATAAAACCTTTTTCTTACCTTTCACTTGATCCAATCTGTTTGTTATTGTGTGTCTCACTCAGAGAAGTCTTGTCAAATGTCGCGTTGCATCAAACTTGTCGAAATAATCTAAATATTCAGCCATGACTCTGAAAATAAAACACCAGCACTCCTCTATCCAACTCCTACTCACTTTTCCACAAGTCACATGACACAGTAACATGGGCTTTCTTATTGCACACAAAATTACTTGTGATTACTGTGTCATTCATTCGCCTTCTAGTGCAACTGGGCTGCCTACACACATGTACCTTCCCTCACATTCTCTCTCTCAGTAGCAGAGCTCAGTATATCTCCCCCGTGTGTCTTCTCTGCAGCTACCTTCTTAATTAATCCCTCATTAAGCAAATTGTCAGTAGAGCAGCATCCCACCCCCATCCCCTCCTCTCCTCTCTGAGGACCACCTACACTTGGAGAAAAACAACACTTTAAGAGAAACAAAGATGAAAAACTCTTAATAAAAACTTCTGGAAATGTTATGGTCCAACAACAGGATTTGGAAAACCAATACTTGTGTATGTATGTATGTCTTAAGCAATGATGCAAATCCCTTCAGATGGCACGAGGAAGGTGATGATGTGTTGATGATGATGAGAATATGTAGAACAGTTGCACAGTGCTTCTATTAAAAGAATGTAAGTTGAGGGTCGTATTTTAGTGAGGCCTTCAGGAACCACAATTACTTGTTTTATTTAGAAACATGTATATAGTTATTTTCCTATTATAGTTAATATAGTTAATACAGGGTGGAATGGGGCTCTTTGCTGCTCTTCAGTCCAGCTGCCATCATATCCCCTACTTTATAGTTTCTGTTGCGATCTAGCCAGACGGCGTGTCCACACCGCCCGCATGAGCAGCGCTTGATGGCTGCCTAGCTGTACTGCTGTGTGATTCACGAGTCGGGTCTTAACACCAGCTGTGTTTCTGCTACTGCTGCTGATGTGCTCCTGCTGTTGTAGTGCTGCTGTTGCTGCTGTGCTGCTGCTGCTGCTGCTGTTCTTGCTGCTGCCAGCCCTTTCTGGTCCTTTTGCTCTGGTCCAAATCAGGGACCAAATTGTTACAATGTTGGTTTGTGTTCACATGGCAGCATTTACAAGCAGACCCAAATTTTGGTGTGCAAAGAAACTGCTCTCTGATTGGTAAAAATTTTCATGTGGGAAAACTCCCGGAAGTAAACAAAGGCGTGCATTAACCCTCCTAAACTGTGACATGCTCAAATATTTCCGTAGATCCATCAGGTATGCCTGTGGTCTTCAACACAGCCTGACGTTACACCTGTTTAGTACTGATGTGAATAGCAAGGGCAGGCGTAGGCTCTACTGTAGTAATGTTGTCTGGTGTCTGGTGTTGACGTGCACAGTGCAGCTCGCTCCAGAGCTGGTTTAATACAAAAAGGCGCAACGCTTTCTCCAGTTGGGCCGGATCGAGGTCGGATCATGTTCTCACCACAAACGAAGCGTACCGAACCGTACCGCAGTTCGTTTGGAAGCAAACCGAGACCACCCCTTCAAGGAGGTTTCGGTTTGCTTGTTTTGGTGCTGCACCCGAGTGTGATTGCTGTGTTCACACCTGACCAAACGAACCGCACCAAGAGGGTCAATGCTCCAGGGTTCCATACAACCCAACTAAACAAGGTAGGTGTGAATACGTCCTCAGACTTTATTTATTTATGTATGGTTTATTAGATAGGGACGGATACAGTACACACAGACAAACTAAAAACAGCTATCCAATGCAACTATCAGACTGTGTCTACGCGTGGTTGAATGTGGGCCTGCAGAGGCTGGGGTATGAGACTGATCCACGTGCGGACATTTCCAAGTTGATTTGTGATTTATAAAAGGAAATTGCGCACTGACATTATAGGTTTTATAAATCAGAATATTTTTTGGCGTACGTACATTTCCTTATTTGTACGTACGCCAACATTTAGTGTGGATCCTAGGCACAGTTTTATAAATGAGACCCCTTATCAGTTCCCTTATCATCGCTGTTAGTTGCTTGGTTATTGTGACAGTAGATATGCTAATATCCAGCCTCATAACAATCTGTAAAGTTATATGTGTGTGCATTTTCCAAAACACAAATATGAGGCTGATTTTTTAGCACAGTACAATGTTGTCTGTTGTTGTTTGTTTAGTGACTTTTGTTAAGCGATTGAACAAGGGCACCTTCCTCCCTCTCGACTTATCCATCAGTCATTTAAAACACATAACTGTCTTCTGTAGAGTGTAATAGCAGCATTATGAAGAGTGTCTCTCCACCTCCAAGCCTGACATGTTGGCTTTGTGTAATCATGTGGAGAGCACAGAGGCAGAATGCATTGGCTGAAATACAATCTGGGAACACACGGCTATCGTCTGACAATGATATCGGTTTAGAATTAGCTTGTATACTGGCTACTGGTGAAACAATCTGGTTGTACATATCGTCTCTAAACTCCAACTCCAGTCTCGCATCTCAAGATGCTAATCGGATTGTCAACAATGAGCAGATATCCTCTGGCTACACCAGAGGCTTATCTGTCGTCAGATAGATAGCTGATGGGCTCTGAGATTGCTCCATTACAAACTTGTACATTAAATGTGTGTTTAATGATGTTGCATTCCCCTGCCAATGCCTCAAACATAATAGAATGACATTATATAAAGCTGACAGATGTTGTGGTGAGATGTGGTCAGCAGACAACCCAATCTCTTTGCTCACTGAGATCAGACACAAACACAACAGCATAAAACAATGCAGCAGAACTTCACTAGGCAGCACCTCCCACCTCCCTTCATTAATATTATAACACAGGCATGTTGATCATGTTCTCCCTCTCCCTCCACTCCCTCTTCCTGCCAGCACTAGAAACACAAAACAGCCTCCAAAAACCTCCCTCCAGCCTCCATAGACCTCCCCATCACTCTCTTCCTCTTCAATCCAGGTTTATGGAGTCAAAAATCCCCAAAGCTTTACTAATATGACCCTTTAGTTGGCAGATGACAGACAGTAGTTGTGAATGGAAATATCAATGTGGTAACGGGAGCTAATGGTAGCCATATTGATCTGACATGACAAGTGCAATGTGACAGAGCGGCGATACACAAATAATCAGCCAATCAAATCGACAAAACTGAAAACCTCCATGCACGGTGTTGCGTGCGTGCATGTGTGTGTGTGTGCCTGGCTTGATGAACACTGTTACTGTCTGAGTATCCTCCAGACTGGATGGAAACTGCAGAGTGAGGAATAAAGTTGAGCTCTGTGGTCTGTTAATTCATCCCTAAGATGTTTTAGGTAATCTCCCCAAAATAACCAGCAATACATTCATTCCTCTTTTTCATTTTCTGTTGCTGCCCAGAGCCATATTTCTACCTGCAGTCCTGCCCATGTTGACAAGCTTTCAAGCAACATTGACAGCATTTCTACCCACAGTAATAACCCACGAGGAAGCCTTCTGAGCGATAGTCAGGATATTTGCATTCACAGTGACGACATCTCTCAATGCAGATGCTTTTCCTTTCACAATGCTGATTGTGATACAAATACTCTGGGTATTGGTTGATTGAAATCTGCACAACTTGCCATGTATCAGCATTCTTTTATGTCTAAGACTGCTTTCACAAGCCATAGTCCGTTTGGCTCATCCCAAAAGTGAAAGTGGTTGTTTTGGTCTGAACGAAGTACGATTGCTGCGTTCACAACTGCCCAGACGAACAACAACAGGAGTTGAACTGCACCAGAGTCCAGTTAAACAGACTAAATGCTGGCTTGTGAAAACACCCTAAGGTAACATGAAGCTGTGAATATAACTTCTTAACTGCAAGTGGAGATGTTAATACACCAGAATTCTATGTAGGTTTGTGCAAGTTTTGTGCATTACTTTCAAACTTGGCTCATATTACTAGATCCAGTCCCAATGCAAGTTGTGTGTTTACAACTTGACATAGTTCCAACTACATTGAAGATAGCTATCAAATACCAGATAATTGGTGAGAACTTAATGTTCATGTTAATGTGTACACAATGAATTTATGTGAGAATAATATATGTCAACCTAAAATGTGGGTACAATCTAACCTGACACTCCAGATGTCTTGATACACGGAACCATCTGAGAAGCCGTCATTGGAAACTGTTTAGAAAAGTGCAGGCACTTTCAAAAAATACTTGGCAGGTGATTGGATGAACTATCTGTCAAACTCATGCTGAAGCCAATCGAGAGAAGAGCGAAAACATTTTTTTCCATCGAGAAAAGCCTTCAGTGTCGTTCTTTGCTCTTTGTTCAATGAAGAAATCCTCTCCAGCTCTGATAGAACTGATGCTATTGGAGCATCTATACTAACCACTTCAGGAGCCACCACCGTTGTTTAGAATGAACAGTCACCTCTCTGTGGTCATGTCTAGAAGGTAACCCACTTATTGCGAAATCTTGTGAGATTCATGGAGCCATGTGAAGCGTTGTAGGTTAAGCATGGCGGGTCACCAAGTTGTTGTCATGGCTGTACAACCATCAGAATAGAATACTGCAGTGATTTAAAGCTACTACAAGGAACTTTCACTTTGTGTTGATTTTGGTGGTCTGTGTGAACAATACGGCCTGGGCCTCCAGCAGCGTGGTGTCGGTGTTGCCCAGCAGGGACCGACGGAGCAACGAGGCAAAGCTCTGCTCTTGGCCTGAGGAGGAACCGCTGCTGCCGGGCATCGAGTTCTCCTGCTACCGCCGGAGTTAGGACTAGGGGTCAAAGGCGACAGCAAAGTCTATTTTCTTTATATTATAGTAGTGTAGTATAGTGTCTTTATTTTTCATCTAATCTTCACCAAACTTGCTACATACTATATTTAGATGACCCAAAACAAAACTTATGAGTTTGTTTTTGGGTATTGATTTACCATTTGTTTGTAATTGTTTACCAAACTTTTGAAGGTGTGGCATTGAACTTGAACATTGAACAGGCCATAGCTTTCAATGTTGAGATGGATTGCAACCAAATTCGGGAATGTTGTAAATACAGCCACAATCCACGTGTGTAACGTCTCATGCAATTCTATAGGGGCAGATGTTGCTCAGAGGTAGAGCAGGACATCCACCAACTGGAAGGTTGGCGGTTTGATCCCCGTCACATGTCAATGTGTCCTTGAGCAAGACACTGAACCCCAAACTGCTCCTGAAGCCATCGGTGTGTGAATGAGTTTTAAGATCAGATTCTGATGAACAGGTTGGCTCCTTGCATGGCAGCCTCTGCCATCAGTGTATGAATGTGTGTGTGAATGGGTGAATGCTGACATGTAGTGTAAAGAGCTTTGAGTGGTCTGAAGACTAGAAAGGAGATGTATGAATGCAAGTCAATTTACCATATCCACAGGGGGTGCTACAGTAACAATATAACATGATACATCTACATTTCTGTTGTCTTTAAAAAGATGAAATTGGTAGCAGATTTTTCTGCCTGGCTCCTAGTCTCACGATACTAGACAATCGGAGATCTCCACCTACATAATGTCTGGGGAATTCTAAATGAAAGTTTTTGCGAGGACGGCGGCCAGAACGGCTGCAAACAAACCTATGGCCTTATATGTCCTGGATTCAGACAGGCCAATCACAACCGTTTATCTACATGTGTGGGGATGTACGGGGGTGCCACGTTTGGATAATGTGCAGTTATAGGTGGACATTGTCGAGGTCACGGCTCTGGGTGAGAGAGTTGGGAAGGAGCTGGAGAAACTGGAGTAATAAAACCTGCAACTGCGTGTCACATTCTGGAGCCGTTTACTGGTGAAAAGAGAGCTCTGAGATTTATTTAGTTTTTGAACTTTGAACATCAGCAACAGAGAATGAACTGTCTGCGTCTGTCTGTTAGTATGTTAGCAGAGCAGCTAGCAACTGTCTGTGTCTGCTACGAGACTGTTTACAAGCAAACTGGATTGGTTCTGCTGTGCAGGTTTTTTTTTACTCTGTCATTGTTTCCACACAGTTTTAGCAACGAAACCAGGGAGATTGCCTTCAGTCTCTAGTTGAGCGAAGCGTTTAGAGACTGGGAAGTCTACTGGGCTCCATACACCTGCTAATGGAAATATACCAACATTTCAGCTGCAGAATTTTGCAAAAACTGCGGAAAGCTTTTGTTCTACAGTCTTTACTAACAAAGGGTTAGGGTTAGGGTTAAAAAAAACAGCTAGTATTATACTGTAGCTATTTGAGCTAAAATGGAGCATGGCTGATTTATCTATCTACAGTAGATGATGTATTTGTCTGTTTACATTCATCTTCTGTTTCACATGATTTATGTCTGGGACTTAAAGTTCACTTAGAGAGACATAAATAGCATTCAAATAAATGCCACATGGCAACGGCGTTGTCAAAACAATAGGACAAACTAAACGCCCATGCCAATCACCAATTAGGATCAACGTCCTTTCAGAAAGACGGGGACTGATCAGGTCAGGAGTGTTTACAGGCATATCGGCAGGAGGGCAGTGGCATTTGCCAGCAGTGAGCAAGAACTGAAGACGGACCATGAAAAATGGAAACTTTGATTTAGTTTTGTTGGAATGGAATGATGATGGTTGACTAACTGTGTTTAACACGTCAGAATCAATTAGCAGTTAGTTCAGTGCCATTAGAACAATCCGGGGTGTTTATGTTGCAGGAGCCACTTTCATCAAAGTTGTGACATGCGAGCAGAGATTTGCTAACATACATCTTGTCCTTACTTTTTCTGACATTTACGTTTCACGAGTGAGCTCAGTGTTTCATAGTACGCACAAGAACCGCCCGCCTTCTTACCTTTAATGACTATAGTTCCCACACACACACACATAGGGCCTTGCAGTCTATTCAGCAAGTGAGTGAGCAAGCAAGAGAGAGAGAGATTGACTGATGTTTTTTTGCACTAACGTTACCGATACACCACCATCATAAAACTCTGATTAGCAAAGCCTGTAAAAGACCAGCCGACAACAGCCAGCGGAAAATAGGAGAGGATACTATTACTATGACTTTAGGCTCCTGGGCTACTGAGGTTTGGAAAGCCCTCCCGTCCCTTCACAAAATATTCAACATTAATTCAGCAAGCCCATCAATGGACAGCGACAAAAAGAAAACGGAGTGCCGTCCTGATCAGTTAACACAATATGAAACTGCCGGGGCCTGCCAGAGGCCTGTACAACGAAGCAGGATTTGGCGTTAGTGAGGTAACTTCAGGGTTAACCCTTCAGGGTTTTCAGCCCTACGACGGTGATTCACTTCTCACCGGGGTAGATCGCCATGGTAACTGATGCTGAACACCTGACCTGCTCCGGAGCAGGTTATGTTCCAGATAAGAGATCAACTCATATAAAAGCACCGCCTACTGACCAATCAGAGCTCAGTGAGCAGATCGTATGGTAATATTACACAAATACGAAGAAGTTACAGTCATAATCTGTCACGGCTCTGGCTGTGACTCCAGTGGTTTTCCTGTATTGTTTCCCCTGTGTCTCTCTCTCCCCTGTCTGTCTGTCTGTGTGTGTGGGGGTGTGGCAGGGGCGCGGCTTCATCATCAGGCACCTGGTCTCACTCTCCACTCTGCACTCTCCACCTGTCAACAATCAAGCTAATCAACCCACAGTACAAGAGCACCAGTTTTCCTGCCAGTCCTAGCCAGATTGTTCTACCTACCATGTGGTATATTCTCGGCCGCTCTGTACCTTGTGTAACCAGAGTCATTATTGTGCTTTTGCCTTGTGCTTCCTGTGGTAACGTTGTGTTCTTCTGTGCTACTGGATTCTAGTGCCAGCCTCCATCGAGCCATCCTCACGCCGTCCCAGCTCATCCCTCCAGCCACTCCACCCTGCTCAGCAGCCTGCCTGTCCCCTGCCTTCTCCAGCACCCTCACCACCTTTATTACAATAAATCCATCTGATTTTCAACCATCATCAAGCTGTATCTGTGTCTGCTTCTGGGTCCTAAGCAACAGCCCTCACAATAATCCAGGCTAAAAACAACACAGTTTAAACTGACAGATGAAGAAGTTACAGTCATAATCCAGGCTAAAAACAACACAGTTTAAACTGACAGATGCAGGAATGACAGCTGGATTTATGCTGTGGGTGATTACCACTTTGAACTATGTTTTTATATCTATTTTTTTTACTTGCTCTCAAGTCTGTTTCACACCGGAGACGGGGATGCAGCTGAAAGAAGGCTGAAATAGTCATACAAGCCAAGTTGTTGTCAAAGGCCATACTGAAGTGATATTATCTCATCCATTACACTTCTGAAAGCTATTTATACATCACTGCCCCATCTAGAGGACGACGTGATATGTGACAGGATTTGGACCAGGGACGTTGCATCTAGTGGTCAGCACCTGAGAGCCCAAGGACTTCCCATACATTGTAGATATGTGTATTAAACTACAAAAGCAAAAGTGGCAGGAGGAAAAGTAAACTTCTCCAATCAAGAGATGCACACAGTTGTTGGTGTCTGGGCCAACAGGGACAAGGAGTAAATGATGACCAAAATATCAAAATGGACACCATGGGACCACCAGAAACAGCCCACTGACACTCTCTTACATGTCTGCAGTGTCTCTACACTGTCAGAACATCTATCCAGAATCTTCAAGTCTCAAGGAGTCATCACGTCTCACAAACCATTCAACACCTTAATATCTTTGCTGGTACCCTGCTGGTTTATTTCACATATGATAAAGTCCTAGACATCATACATTAATTTGTATTTGTAATCTCATCATGGAAAGTCCCTGTGAGGTCCCCTCCCTTGAGCTGGTGAGAAGTGTCTCACTAAAGGACATTTTGGCAAGGCAGAAGCTTCAGCTTTGGAAGATCTTTACTCACTAAATCAATCTGCCACCCTGTGAGAGGTCTGATATCAGATGACTCTCTGTGTGTCTGTGTGTGCGTGAATTAAAACACGAGTTCTAAGTTCACTTAGAAAAGAGCCCAAATGAACACTGACACACTTGCATACATGAAACTGATGAGTGATCAGTTCGGATTTCTGCTTTAAATATCTGACTCATGTCTCCGCCATGTTTCCCATATCAGTCTGCACAGACTCGTCAGTAAGCATTACACAAGCTGCTGTTGGAGGAAAGTCAAAGTGTGCTCCTCTCCACCGTGGGCTCGTCCTGTCCCTGCCTCATCACCGGGAAGTATCTTCACAAAACCTACTTTGAGTGCCTCGGCACAGCAGAGAGCGGTGTTCAGCAGCCTCCGACCTGCATGCCGTGTGGTGCTTCACTGAGCGAGCTGGAGCTTGAAATGGACGCAGTAAAAAGTCCCCGCTCCAGCTCCAGCAACTTGGGTGTGTTGGGCGTTTCGCTGGCGTCTTCTTAGCCTGACGCCCGTCTTGCCGTCTCAGACTGACGTTCTGATAACAATGTCACTAATCTATTCAGGTCAGAGGCACTGTGTGAGGCATTCTGGTGTGGAGACTGGGTTTAAAGAGCAAATTAAGCAGCTTGCAGCTTAACATCTTGTGTTGGTAAAGTGATGTAGAAGGGTATTCCAGGGTGTGTGAGCACACCTCCGACCACACCCAAACATACCTAGCAAAACCTACAACTTTGGAGAGAGGGCAGTAAAATGCTGCTCTTCAGCTTTACTCTATAAGCAAGTACAGTACCAACTGTTGAGGCTTTCACAAGAAGTCGACTTTCAAGATGTACAATATGTGATATTTGCTTCCAAAGCATTTAGCCTTTCACCTAGCACTTCAAAAATAAATAAAGCTTCAATATGTTAAGCTACGTATATTGCCATATGCACACAAAGCAAGTAGAAATTAGTGTTAGAAATTAGTTTTAGTATAATCTTGAAGAGTTTTGCTGTTCTGTTCACAATATAAAAGTGACACATTATTAGATAATAAATAATATAAACTGGGAAAAGAAAGTTCGGAAACTTGTGTTTGGTGGATTATTTCTCTGTTGTTCCAATGTTAATGGTCATTGTATTTTACATGGTTGGAAAGCCTGTTTATTTACCTTCACAATGATGTCCAACTTGTAAGGATCATGCATTTGTGGGATGAGCAGCACAGCTGATTATGTGGGTAGCGCCCAAGAAACATTTGCCAAAATGCTCCGTCAATGGTAAACAGTGTATTCTCCTGTTGGTGTTGACTCTTGTTTTGAGTTGTTTGGTGGATTGGATGATTGAACTCTCTGTCAGTAACAAGGAACAAACAAGACATATTTGCTATTTTACACTTTATTCATTTAATACACCGTCAGGAGCCTCAGTAGCGGTGGAAGATCCATACGCAGCCACAACAGCCTGGCACCTCCTCCTCATGCTGGTCACCAACCTGGTCACACGTTGCTGTGGGATGGCGTTCCATTCCTCAACCAGGATTGGTTGCAGGTCAGCCAGCGTGGTTGTGTTGGTCACTCTAACACGTACAGCACGCCCAAGCTGATCCCACAAGTGTTGAATTGGGTTGAGGTCTGGACTCTTGGCAGGCCGTTCCATTCTCTCTACTCCCACATTGTGGAGGTAGTCTGTGATAACCCTGGCTCTG
>CAKAOI010042786.1:15385-80941 GCA_916701655.1 Sebastiscus albofasciatus | reverse complement strand
ATATAGATATAGATAGATATATATATAGATAGATAGATAGATATATAGAAGGTTATGGAACATTTTTAGGCTTTTGTCAAGACCAAGTGTCACAATCATGACCAAACCAAAGAACAACATCAAAAGGTTGTAGTACAAAAGTGTGTATAGATGTCATAAATGACCCATATGGAACTGCTTAAAAGGTCTGTTCACCCAAATCACATTTTGGTTGTGAGATATTTCATGCCGATGGAGTTTGTGGTTTGTGGTGCTCAAAGTGTTTTATATAAAACTTTCCCAAAACAGCATTCAAGTTACTCTCTTGATAATCCACTCTGACAAGAGTTCTCTCTATAACATTTTTTATTTTCATTAGGCAACATTTTATACTGGATTAAAGAATTAATTGTTGACAGTGAGGTCTGTGCATTGTCTTAAATATCTTGGAAATTGTTTCTGGAAAGACATTTTGTTGTTGAGTTTTCAATGAATTTCCACCACAATTCTAGTGAATAAGATCTAAAAACCTCAACAAATAGCCACTGGGAGTAAGCGGAAAAGCAAAGTACTTTTGGTAATTGGAGTGAACTACCTTAACTGTGGGACAGGCCAAGATGTAGATCAACTCAATCCATGTTTAGAAGCTTGAGGATGACAGGAATGTTATTGGATTTACAGGTATTTGGTCATTGTCCAGTATTGGACAAAGTCAACATTTTGATTTGATGGTGCCGCTTCATGAAATTTGGGGGATCGCCAAAGTCACTAAGATTCATCCTCTAAGCAACATGAATATCAAAAAATACAAAATGTCATCCATGACAACCCATCCATTAGTTATTGAGATATTTCAGTCTGGGAAGAAGTGGACCGGCTGACAGACACAAAGCAACGTATCATCATACAATGGTTCATATGATATCTTACGAAAAGTTATTCCTAATGTTTCATGCGTTTTCCTACGAATGTCCAGCAACACGTGACACACTTGTCAATTTCGGCTCCAGTCTTTTCCAAATAAACTTCCGTATTCACAGGAAACAATTTGGTTAGGTTGAAGCAACAAAACAACTTAGTTAGGTTTAGGAAAAGATCACGGTTTGGGTTAAAATAACTCCAGATGTGGCATAGTACGGAAGTTACATGACAAATAAATCAACGTTGACTTCTGGTTTCACACTGGGGTACGAACACCGGTCTCCTGGGCGAAAGTCCGGTGTTTTTTTGGCCCATCCATTCACCCTGAACCTTCCCCGATGCAGCACAAAGACATTGCGGTCTCTAGAGCCATGCCACTATCATCGCTAAAAACATCAAATAAGGACTGTGACTGGAAAGTTCAGCAGTGGTTCTTCCAGGTATTTCCTAAAGATTGAAGACAAGTGTCAGCAGCTTTCTGCCTCCACCCTCTTCCGTTTCTTTAGGTACTACCTGTGCCTGCAGCTGAGGGACGACATCCTGTCCGGTCGTCTGCCCTGCTCGTTCGTCACCCACGCCCTTCTGGGCTCCTACACTGTCCAGGCCGAAGTGGGAGATTACGAGCCAGAGGAACACGGCCCAGACTACGTCAACGACTTCCGCTTCGCACCCAACCAGACACGTGAGCTGGAGGAGAGAGTGATGGAACTGCACCGTAACTACAGGTCAGTGAAAATATGACTCCATTAATTAAATTGAATGCCACAGGGATAACGGCTGGTGTGTTTACGATTTGTGGGATGAATATGAAAGAAGTGATGAATCAGGTTTTGGTGTTTGTGTTGTAGGGGAATGAGTCCAGCAGACGCAGAGGTGAACTTTCTAGAAAATGCCAAGAAGCTCTCAATGTATGGAGTGGACCTGCATCACGCTAAGGTACAGAGATAAAACTTAAGGCCCAGACACACCAACCCGACATCAAAGAATTAGCAGCAACAAAAGCCGTCCGTTGAGTCGCCTCACGTTGCAAAAAAGTTGCACTCGAACACACTGCAAAGACTACAGCCGATGGCCAACTACCACGTGTGTTCTGCGCCTGCGTGAGAAGAAAGAGCTCTCCACACCAGCAGGTGGCGGTAGTCTGTATTTGTCATTCAAAAAGGGAAACCAGAAGACCGAGGACGGCGGATATACAAGCCGTTGTTATGATACGTGCATGAAACAAAGCAGCGTTTGCTGACCATTTTCACACCACTCTTACTCACATCTTAGCTCCATTCCAGATGTTCATGTCGCTGTGAAAATATCCGTGCGTTGGAATTATCAGATGAGATGAAGATGAAAAATGAGAAGAGCCTTCTGTGTTTTTCCTCTTGGCTTTACTCGTTGACTTGCTTTCCTCACTTCCGTTTCTCTTCTCGTGCACTGATTCGTTTTAGCTGAACAGCCAATCAGAGTGATTTCTCTCACCGATGGGCACTGTCGCTGATTCAACATGCTGAATCGGCTGAAAAAACTTTGCCACGGGCAGATTAGAGCCAACATTGCAGGACACACCGAAAAAACTAGGCTGACGGACGCTACCTGACGGCCTCAAACTGTCCGACAGCCGACCGTCGGCTTGGTGTGTCAGGGCCTTTAGGTACTCCCAGACTGTTCATCTGTCGATGATTTTGTTGGAGGTTTCCTGACGCTCAATGCCTCTGTTCACCAGGATTCAGAAGGAATTGACATAATGCTCGGCGTGAGCGCCAACGGTCTGCTCATCTACCGAGACCGTCTGAGGATCAACCGATTCGCCTGGCCAAAAATCCTTAAGATCTCTTATAAGAGAAGCAACTTCTACATCAAGATCCGCCCAGGAGAGGTAAATCAAAACCGTCATTATCTTGTTTTTTGCACCTTGTTTGGTGTTCACTGTGCAATTACTGCCAGCACATTCCCACTAGAACAGCTCACAACAGTCATTCTGGCAGAGCGGAAGCTACTGGAATGAAGGATAATTTGGTAAAGAGCCACATTTCTATTTCATGGTTTCACAGTTGTTAAAATTACATTATTGTCTCTCTTGACTCGTCCCAAACAGCATAAATAGTCATTTCATGGTTTGATAAAAGTGTTACTGCAGCAAGCCATGTGACAACTGACAAGGACATTATTTATAGCCCTCAGAGATACCATTCTTAAAGATTAGGGCTGATAGGTCATGTTTTTATTCTCCTCCTCCGTTTCTCTTCCTCTATGGTGACTTTAAAGCGTGATTAGCCAGGCGTGAGGATTTGCACTTTCATCAAGGATTTTACTTGAAAATGTGAGAGCCACATTATGCTCGTTCTGCTTTTGAACTCTGTAATATTATTATGATTTTGCTGTTTTTTTACTTCATTCTTTGGCCTTTGGAGTATCTGCAGTGTGTTTTACATCCACTGTTAAACTGACATTGACGTCTTCATAGCGGATACCGATGCCATTCTGTGCACATACTTTGTTCTGCAGATCTATCCTCTTAAATCAGCTGTCACTTCAAATTTGCCTGGAGGGTCGTCATTGTGTTTTAAAACCCTTTTATTCTAAACTGTCCCCGCAGATTTTGTTTTGTGTGGGACAAGATTGGGCTTCCTCTCATGAAAGGACTAGTCCTAATGTTTAAAGACGTGTTATATTGCTAATAACATATTGATTTGAAGCATCTTCTTCTGCTCACGCTAGTGAACATCTGATGGAGTGAGTGCATGACCGGCTAATTTATGGGTTGGTTAGAGATGGAAAATCCACCTGACCAAGAAAATATTTCTGCGAGTAAACAGAAAAACGCCATTGATTTCTCCATTGCTGCGGAGTAAACACAATTCACCCTGCCACCATCGCTCCCTTCACTCCCCTTTTCTTCTTCACCTCCCTTCCTCATCCGCCATCACTCCTTTCCCTCACCGCTCAGTATGAACAGTTTGAGAGCACCATAGGCTTCAAGCTGCCCAACCATCGGGCCTCGAAGCGATTGTGGAAGGTCTGCATTGAGCACCACACCTTCTTCAGGTAGGACTTGATACTCACAGATACACAGGTGGACACTTTTTTCTGCACTGTAGTGGTTGCACCCTGCATGAACTGTTAACACTTGGCACAATCGAGCTATCCTCTCATTATCCACTCATTATATAAATGTGTTGAAACCTTTCGACAATAAAACCTTTTTTTCCCCACAGGTCCCACAGTTCCTTATAATTTCTTTGAAAGGAACCGATATGTAACTGTAATTTCATAGGAAAGTTTCTGATTCCTGTTAATTTGCTACTAATTTTAGCTAAAATGGAGACAGAGTTCAGTTGGTACACTTCTAATTAATTAATTCCAATTATTTGCAATCGTAAGCTGGAGAGTCTTTTAGTCGGTGCACAGCATGGCACAGCATGAAATTTGTCTACAAGCAAGCATGCAATTCAGCCCTTATGCTGTGTTCACACTATGAGCAAAAAAAGCAACACAACGGCTAAGCGTGGCTAGCTACATTGTCGGCAAGTCGTGTTGAAGTGTTGCTCAAGCGCTCGTTGACGTTATGTCGCTAAATAGCAATGGGAACTGGCTAATGGCATCTTTGGAGACAGAACAGGGTGAAACAAGAACATGTGATTGGTTGACACTTCACTGCGTCATTAGAGTGCTGAAAAAAGTTGAGACCAAGCCCCCAGGAAGTGCGCTGGCTTTGAAGCAAATTTTTGTAGTGGCCTAAAAACTTCCATGTCCGTCATGTGATGCCATTGGGCCCAAAAAGACTTTTTCCCATAGACTTACATTGAGACAGAGACGTAAATCCGCAAATAATTTTTTAGGAGGTAAATCAACTTCCCAGTACGAACACTTGAATAGCCCTTATTTAAATCACTACGTCCTAAAAGTTGTAAAATGCACTAATAGCTGAATTCAGAGTTATTTCCCTTATTTCCAGTTTGTAGCTTCATGTCACCGGCTTCCATTGAAAATGACTTGTAGCCTGTGGCTGTGTCACTGGTAGTGTGAACACAGCATCAGTGTAAAGTTTCCAATAATAACAGATTATTTCCTTGAGTTTAAAGGAATTTCTGCCAGTTTTTCCAGTCAACTTTAAAAAGAACATTGATACCACTTTCATGTCAGCTACAGCCGGGAGATGGTTAGCTTAGCTTACGACTGCAAACTGCGAGTCTGGCTCTGTTTGACGGCAACAAAATCTGCCCACCAGCACTAAAGCTCATAAATTAACACAGAATATCCCATCCGTTTATTCCACACAAAAGACATATAGTATAAAAGTGTATAATTTACATGATGGGGTCGCATGGGGCCAGACTATTTCTTGGCTGGGCACAGTAATTTCCTGGAGTCTCCAGGGCAGAGCCCAACTGAAATGATAGTCTTAGATCTTTGTCTATATCTTCCTGTCTATAATTACAACCAAATCACAGACTGTAGTTCTTTTCAGAAAAATGTTAGTAAATTAGGGACCAGTAGAATAAACCCCTATAATGTTTTAAACTGTGTCATTAAGTAAAATATAAACCTTCCTGCAGGTTGGTTTCCCCAGAGCCGCCTCCGAAGGGCTTCCTTGTGATTGGCTCCAAGTTCCGCTACAGCGGGCGGACCCAGGCCCAGACCAGACAGGCCAGCGCTCTGATTGACAGGCCCGCCCCACAGTTCGAGCGATCCGTTAGCAAGAGGTACATGCTGCCCCGAAGCATTGATGGAGGTAAGAACCCGGACTATTTCACCGTCCACACGGAGGTTCATATATATTTCAGGGATTATATTGTGAAGCAATAACTCGGCTCCAACCCTTCAGGTTTAGAAGATGGATTGATGGATTGATAGCAATGTCTGCATGAAAACATACTTCGAGCAATTTCAACAACGGGGCTTATTGATTTTGTGTTATGGCCTTCAAAGTGAGGAGAGTCCCATGTTGTCAGAGCCTGAAATTCCTCGACAAAAACAGAAATAAAAGGCAGATTTTAACTTGTGATTTCATGTTAGAGCACAGCCTATCGATATACGTGACCCGATTAAACACTGTAGATTATTGTCATGTGAAAGCTTTAACGTTTGAGTCCAGGTGGTTGATGTTTCCCCCCCATTGCACTTCACCAGCCTCAGCTCTAGGCTACAGTATGGACCAGCTATCCCAGAGAAGCTCCAGTGAACGCACACAGTTCATGTCCAGAGAAGACCTGGACCAAGAGGGCAGCCTGGACCTGGACCATGATCAGTACCACTATCAGGACCAAGACCAGGACCAGTACACAGACCAGGAGCTGGAGCAGGATGGTCAGGATGAAGATCAAGTTCACAGGCATGCTTGGGGCGCTCACATCTCAACGCCCACCAAGACTTTGGAGCTCAAGGTACAAAGATGAGAGGATACATTCAGATACACAGAAAACCTGCCTTCACTGCAGCCGAGATGACAGTCGGCGTGCTCCCAGCTTGGAGAAACAGACAGGAGCACCGACACCGGAGCAAAGCAATACAGTGCTATGGACAGGGCTGGCAAAAAAATTATTTTAGCCATCTAAAAAAATCAATATCCGTGTAAGTGTACGCTATATTTAGAATATTTTCACCACTTTATCTTGCTGTCAGACAGCCCTTTCCTTCTCCTTTCCAACGGGGAATTGAACTGAAACTTATCTGTGCTCTCTACAAAGCCAGCAGGCTTCGATGACAAAAACAGTATTGATATGTTTCACTTTCAGTTCAGTTCGCCGTTAGAAAATATTCTAAATATAGCGTATACTTAAATGGATATAAAATGTTTTTAGGTAAGCCTTTTTTTTAGGTGGCTAAAATGTTTTTCTGCCGTCCCCGTCCACAGCACCGTATTGCTTTGCTGCGGTGTCGGTGCTCCTGTCTGTTTCCCGATGCTGGGGGCGAGCCGACCGCCACCTACTGTAAGTAATACACCTACTATGAATAAGTACCTCACTTCAAAACATCCGCACTATCCTTTTAATATATAGCTGTTAAAAACAGGCTAAAACTTAGTATGAATGTCAATCAACAAATTAAATTAACACTCACCTGATAAAGGAAATATTGCCTTTTGACGAAGCATACAAACTACACGGCTTCACCCCAAGTCAGAAAACTCATGAACTTCTAACTAATACTCCTCATCTTTCTCTTGCACATTCCCTTTTCATTTAAGACCTGTAATCACCATCCCTACTTTTTTAATTTCCCTTATTTCCAGCTCCTCTGAAGACTCATAAGACTTCTCAGAATGAGTCCTCTCCATTTCTTCAATCGTTTAACTTGACCTCTTTGCTGCCAATGATATATTTTTTTAACCCAGCATCCTGCCTCTAACAGTTCTTCTCTTCCCCTCGCTGTAATGTTAACACACCCTGCTAACCTCTGCTCTGTTCTCTCTCTGACCTCTCCGTCGTCCACCTCGTCCTCTCCTGCAGGGTGAGGAGGACGGCTCGCCAGTAGACTCAAAACCAGAGGTACTTTGGCCTTGGACCTTAGTGTCTGTCTGTGTGGTTTTGGTTGTTGTAGGTCATGCACCCGTACTCTGTGTTTGTTAAACACAACCGATCCTTTTTTTGATTGTTTGTCTCTGGAGGGAATGTTATTTCTTTTCATGTCATGATTTCCAGGATTCCACTGAGTATAAATCCATGGAAAGTGCATGAATTGATCTTCAGATGAATAGACACAAAATGTTTAATATGGATTTATACAGGCTCTTTCTTTCCTTTTTTTTCGTGTCTGCCCACTGGAAAATGAGGCATTTAGCTCTTATCTAGAGTGACTGAAACAGTGGAAAAAAAGCTTTTTTTCTTCAATTGCCAACACATCTTTAACAGTGTCCCTGTGTGAAATTAGAGGGATTGATTGTTATTAGCAGGATAAACAGATGGCCCTTAAGCACTGTTGATGATTCAGTGATTCCCCAGTTGGCAAATCTCCTGGTACTCCAGCTGAGATGTGTAAAACTCTCATTATTGAACTTAATAAGTATTTTTTTATGCAAATCCGTCTTTCTGGATGTATACTCTTATTTGTTGTAAATATTATTTATATGGTAAAGGTTAGTCCAGTGTATGTAGTCTCGTATTATTCCTGTAAGTGTGGTAGTGTTAGGAAATATTGACATTGCATTAGTCACTAAAGCGTCTGTTCATTTGTGGTTTTGTAATGCCTTCTCATCAAATCTTTGGATGAAGAAGTATGGGAATAATCCCCTCTCCAAACACTTCCGCTCAGTCAATAGATGACTGCATTAATTATCAATTGGCTGACACTGAAATGGATTGTCCCTGACTTCTTGGCAGAACATTAAAAAGGCTTAACAGTTCTTAGTCAAAAGCCCCGCTGGTGTCGACTGTTTGTCTGTCCGTCTGGCCGCCTGCCTTTTTGACTCACCTGCAGCACTTTACCTCTTTGTCTCTGCACGCATCTGTTCTCCCCCCAATCCTCAACTTGCTTTGCTCAATACCCCCTTCACTTCATCTCACTTGCCCCACCTCGGGCTCCCTCATCTGTTGGACAAGGATCTGGCCACGCATCGGCCCAAACAGGAGGTACTGCTTGTCCTCTCTCTTTGGCATGAACTGTGCGTGACCCTCACCAGGCACGCTTTGTGTTTTTCATCCATAACTGTGGCTGTCACTTACTATTATAACAAAGCAAACAGAAGCAGCAATGGAGCGCACGCAGTCGTCTGGTGCACCACTTTATTAAATGCAACATGATAGTTTTGCATGTCATGTTTGGTATTTGATGAGCACTATTCCCTGTTAAAATATTTGTTGTTATCTGTCTGGCCTGTGATAATAATAATAATAATAATTACAAACCTTGGGCTTTGTGCTCCATCTTCCAAAGATTGGTAGGTGCTCACTACAGCATTATACCAAGGTATTTTTGTAAAAAAAAAAAAAGGTGGAGCAACAACAAAGCACTTTAAAATACTATTAAATAGTGTTTGTCCCTGTAATCAGGATATTTTTAAACCTCCAGACCTTTACCTGAACCTCTTTTTATCTACAATGCTGCAAGCTAAAAGAAAAATGCTGATAATAATCATGATCTGAGTGCACTATAATAAGGTCTATGTCATCAGTACAGACACACCTCTATTGTCCAACCATGTTTGGCAGCCTTTGATCCATCCTACAGCACAGTTGCATAACAGGACACAGACAGGCACGCCCCACACTAGGGCTGTCCTCAACCATAGAAATTCTTCGTCGACCAGGGCCCTGTTCAGACCTGGCGTTAACATGTTTTTTGGGTGATCCAATCACAAGTGGACAGCTCTGAGTACGTCGTAGAATGCGTCTCCACATGCGTCTTGAGTGGCCACTTGTGATCGTTTGCAAATAAACACGTAGTAAACATATGGCAAATACAGCAGACATCACAATGTAATATCACAGGAATGTCTGTAGTAATATCATACATATTTGTGAATTTGGGTACATTTTATCAACATAAAAATATAAGGTCATTGTCTGGACACTCGTGCTGCCGACACCGCCGCCTTTGCCAGGCAATGGTGGTGTAGAGAGCTTCAGAGCCGGGGATGAGAGTGAGCAAGCGAGCAGTTGAGTAGTTGAGTAGACAGTTCTTAATGTGGCCAGACCACCTCCGAATGTGGTCTGAGCGATCGGATCTCAATGCATCCTCAATTTGTCTTGAGTGCGTTCACACCCGTACCTAGAGCTGTCCACGTGTGATCGGATCACCCAGGATGCATGTTGATGCCAGAGACTCATACGATTTAATTGACAGATATGTCATGATTCTTTGAGTTTCTCCACAAAGAATCACACAAAAGTACCACTTTAAATCTGGTGTTTTCCAGAGATGTGCTCATAAATTTCTTAGAAATAAATTATTCAGCATGAAAAAAAAACATTAAAAAAAATGACTAATCAACTTAAGAAATCTTATTGGACTAAGACCAAAACCACTGATTAATTGACTAATCGACTAAGAGGGGGCAGCCCTACCCCACACCCTCATCAGGACAGAGTTAGCGTAAGAATTTTGAAGTGAAACACTCAACTTAAATCCACATCTAGATCAACTGTAGATATGACTGTAACCAGATTCAGAGATTAGATTCAGATCTAGGATTTTAAATTGTGTTAATTTGTGTCCCTGATGTGCCTTTCACTGTGTCGGCAGCAGTTCCTGGATAAGCCCGAAGATGTTCTACAAAAGCACCAGGCCAGCATCAACGAGCTGAAGAGGGCTTTGAGGCAGCCGAACAGCAAGATGGCCCAGAGGGAGAAACGCCTCTCCTCGGCTACTCCTCCTGGAGGAACCCCCGAGCGGAAACCAGTAAGAACCAGATCCTATTCCCAAGTTTTAATACTCTACAATTAGTTTCCTACATATTACCATTTTCTAAAAAATGTTGTTGGTCACCCCTTTCGCACTCTGTCGGCTCCTTCCATTCTCTGTCAAAGTTTTGATTCCATGGAGCCAAAACACAGAAAATAAGAAAAAAAATCTTAAAATAGGGCTGTGTATTGGCAAGAATCTGGCGTACGATACTTTATATTGCGATACTGTAAGCAAGGCGATATATTGCGATTTTTATAATCTAATTTTAGGAAAACTGTCATAGTATAAAGGACACACCACCATATGCAGAAAATCTAAGTAAACATCCAACATCATAGCTTTACTTTGAGGGGACACACACTGAGAGGGTGCATCTCTTTGCAAATGAAATAAGTATTGACTGAGTTAATCTTTGCATGTAAAACTATTAATTAAAAATTGATACAGTATCACAAAACATGATAGCACGATATTTGATATTTTCGATATTTTCTTACACCCCTATCTCGAAATCCATCAAAGTCTGACGCCCCCCCCAAGGTTAATCACTGTTTTTCTTAACTACTCATTTACAGTAATTATGTGGGGTAACAATGATATCACAAGTGGAAGAGCAGCTATCTCTAGCTAGGCTAATGCAACTGTCTACTCTATGTCAACATAGGCTTATGAAGGAGAGCTGGATACTTACTCTAAAGGGGAAAAGAGTAAGACCTCCTCTATGAGTAGAGACACGTTCTCTGTGACGCCTCGGACTGAAGCGAAGACGAGCAGCTGTCAAACAGCCAGGGACTCTTTAAAAACATCTCCTAGACAGGAAACAGACTTTAGAGCGCTAATGGATATGAACCCCGTGGATGACACGGCGGCAACTAACGGGCATCACGATTCTATATTAGCAAGGAACGCCATTCAAGAAAATGGATACGGATCTCCACATGAGGGGACTGCAATGATCAACAGAGATGTGAGGCATTGTCAGTATGAGCATCGAGAGAGACCCAAGAGCTTCGAAACTCCGGTGGCTGTGGACTCTCTCCCGAAAGGCGACGGAGGCAGAACTGAGACAGACCTGAGCCCCGTGGGAGCCCAAGACTGCAACAAAACAGGGAACTCGCACTCAGAAGTCACCAAAATAGTTCCTCTCAAGCCACAGAGATCAAAGAAGTCTGTGAATAAGGAGAACACAGGTGCCGTAAACACTCAAAGTCAGTCTGATAGAGGCGTCTTTGGTGCGACTGGGGACGCACAGATGACAAAATCAAAAGACGGATCCTGTGAGGCGGGAAGGAGAGTGGATGATAATGCTGCTCTGCAGTCGGCTAGAGATGTTGTCAAGGAAAACACAGGGGCCACCAGACACCACGGTGAAGCTGCGATGTCATATCAACAGCAAACTCTACTACATCAGCAGATTAAGAATGAGCTGTTTGGACAACAAGAGCTCAGAGACGGCAGAGGACAAAGTCTGTGGACGAGAGGAGGACACGAGGATCACTTTCAAAACAACTCAGAGAATCTCCTCTCTAGCTCCAAATTTCCAACAGCTCCCCCGCGAACGCTCCCTCTGAAAACGCCGTGGTCCCGAGACAGACAGAGCAACGTGGACAGCAGCCACATCCACTACCGAACGCCCAGCCAAGAAACAGCCAAGAGGAAGCAAGCGGTAAAACCCACCTGACCCCCCTAACCTGTTTGTCAAATCATCGGAAAGTAAAAGCATTGCATGAGCTTCAGGCGATGTCGTGCCGATCTTGTTTTTAAACCATCTAAAAACAAACAAATCACGCATACTTCAGAACTCATGTGGCTGTGTATGAGAAAGCAAAAGTTCACGTCCCTTGGCATCGCATCATTGACCGAGTCAGTTCACGTCCATGGCCCAGAGAGCTTTTTGCTTTCCCTTGTTCCCCCCTTCGCATCTGCTTGGCCATTTTCAGAACGCTGCGGGCCTTTAAGCAAAGTTCCCCAATGCTTAAGCTTCAGGCGTCCCTTTTATATCCCACCTTTACTTGTCACGTTCACACCTGGTCTCTCCTTCCAACACCCTCACAGAATAAAAAGGTGGCTGCTGTTGCAAGGAGCGCAAGACCTTTTCCACCATTTTTTTTCTTTCAAACCTCTTTTTTCCACATGATTTAAATCTTTTTTGTAAGTGGCTGAGAAGGGCATTTGAACCAAATGTTCTGCCTTGGCACCTCTGTGGCAACAGCAGAAAAATGAAAAAAGGCGATTAGATGTTATCACAGGCTGCAGAGCTGCCAAACCTCCTCAGGACTTAGGCATTCATATGCTGCATTTACGAATATGAATACCTCTTTCCTGAAAGGGAAAAATCTAACCTTTCAGTGCATGGCATTACCATTGCACTTGCAGTCATTTCTGATGATGTCAACCTGTAAATTATACCCTATGTGCATGCTTTTGACAGTAGTGGTAAGCTTTACAGTCTCTGGGAATTCTCATCTGTGTGTTTATTATGTAAGTTTAGCACAAGCCCTGAAGTTGATGGGGCTGCGTGATTATTTTGGTTGATATTGAGATCCCGATCATTTAACGTGATTACTCACGGACTTTGGAAACATCACGCAGTTAGAAAGGCAATTTTGTGGTCTACACTTTAAAGTTAAATGCATCAATCTGGTGCACTTTAAGAGCAAAATTAAGAGGCTAGGTCTAAGAGGAACCTAGTTTTCTTGTAAACAATTTAATCACAAACACACTGGTTGTATAGCTATTAGGGCTGTCAAAGTTAACGCGATAATAACTCGTTAACACAAATTCGTTTTTAACGCCACTTATTTCTAATTTCTTTAATGCATTAACTTGCAATTTTTAGGATGTAGCTGTGACACACTGACAGCTGTTGTTGCCTGTTGGGCTTTGAGTTTTTTTATGTTAAATGCAGTACCTGTGAGGGTTTCTGGACAATATTTGTCCATGTTTTGTGTTATTAATTGATTTCCAATAATAGATATATACATACATTTGCATAAAGAAATCATATTTGCCCACTCTCATGTAGATAAGAGTATCAAATACTTGACAAATCTCCCTTTAAGATTCATTTTGAACAGATAAAAAAATGTGGAACTATGGACAATCATGCAGTTAATCGTGATGACATATTTTAATCGATTGACAGCCCTACTAGATATGAATGGTGATGACACCAAAAAAAAGTCACACCCACAAAAAATACTAAACGAGACGGGGTTCGTGGTTCAAGACAAAAGAAGGTGAAAGCGCACCGCTGTAAAGGAAAGGGGTGCGCTGGATATATAACACAAGACAAAACAAGAGCGTCATTGCAAAACGAAATGCGGCACAATGATTGTTTAATGTTGATTATCTTGTTTTCATAACTGTTGGAAGCCAGAATTTTAATGGTAATTGAAATTTGATTAATTACACAGCCCTTGTTGGTGGATGAATTAAGTGTTTATATTTTTATGAATAATAATGCAGAGAAATCTGTCCAGTACAAAAGCGATGAGATCAAAAGCTCTGAGTAGAGAACATTGCAAATGTGGTTTCTTGTATGTCATGTCAACATGATGCTCTCTCCTTTTCTGATGCAATTACACACATGTTGCCTATAGAATAGATTGGTATCATGGTCTGTGCTTGTTGTAGTTTCTATATGCATAACTTGACACATATAAGTTTTATAAAATAATGTTTGCTTCCTGTTTGTTTGTCTTCTATAGGATACACCTCCCACACCTGCTATTTACGAGGAAGCTTTCAACGAAGCTTCAGTGAGTCGTCTCTCTGCTCCACCAGTCTCCTATTTGATTTTCCTCCATTTTGGCAATTCAAACTGCACTTTAACACATTTTTCTTCAAAATGTTTCCATCATTTTGTGTTTATGTGCAAAATGATCTCACTATTCTGGTTTCATTATAGGCACACTCTATAAATTCCTATCTAAATCAATAGAGAAACCACACCACCACAATTCAAAACACATGATTTTGAACTTCTGAAGTTACACAATATAACAACTTATGATGCATAATGTGTTCTGATGCTGTTAATATTGTTCATAACTATTGGAAAACAACTAGTAGAGAAACTCACATTCTTTGATTATATAAGTAAAGATATTTGTAGTTTACACGGTCCGATGTCCTGTACTCCTCTCTGCAGAGGGAACCGTGGGAGAGACGTCTGGGCTCCGTCTCCGAAGATGACCAGGATCACGACATCCTGTACCTGAAGGAGACCCACCTGGGCATCGAACGCAAATGCTCCAGCATCACGGTCAGCTCTACCTCCAGCTTGGAGGCCGAAGTGGATTTCACCGTCCTCACGGACCTACACACGGGCATGGAGGAGTTCTCCAGGGGCATGACAGAGCTGGGGGAGAGGGATATGTCACCTGATGTGGGTCTGTGCTTTGGCATGGACTTCGTCCAGCACCAGGGCCCCTGTGAACCACCTCCTCCGCTGGTGTCAGCCCCCATGTCCAGAGGAGCCAGCAGCAGCCCTCCGGCCAAACATATCCCAGCTGAAGAAGTCCGACCAGAGGTCAAACGGCCCGACGCGCAGGTAGAACAAAGTTTTCATATCAAGAGTGTTTGTAGCTTCTCCTCTTTTAGTTTGATTTGTTCAGGCAGGTAAGAAGGCTATTTATAGGCACCTAAAAATATGTGTCCTCTTTCAATCAAACTGCAGTGCCCGTGAGTTTGGGTGTGAACAGGAATGTACCACAAAAAATGGCCAGAAATCGTAAAAATGTTTTATACCAATATCTTCATGTGATTTTTAACTAGAAGCACATGAGAAATAAACACAAGAAAACAGTGCAGGCAAATGTTTTGCCAAAACAACAGGAAGTTGGATTGGATTTCCCTCAATCTCAACCCCCCCGTCCTCCTCCTCTAACCATATCTCTTTGAGTGCCACCCAAGTTTCCGACAAAGTGTGATGGCAGGCCAACAAAGTGAGCTGTTGAGGAGTTCATGCAAGTTAGTACAAGACTGCATTTGTATAAAAAGATGAAGTGTGATCACACCTGAAGTGTTTTTCAATGTGTTTTTCCGTGTCTGGTATTTTTATGTTTAGGTTTATGATTTGAATTGTCAAAAAGCTTTACAATATAAAGGTCTACAGCGTAGGTGGAAAGAGTACTAGAATATTATTCTCAGGTATAATTAATTACTTTAAATAAATTGTACTCAAGTAAAAGTACTTATGTAAAAGTAAAAAGTAGGTCAGTTAAACGTACTCTGAGTAAAAGTTACTGCGTTACATTTTAAAAGGCGGTTATGATGGTATATGATACTACTGTTAATTTAATATCTTTAGGCTACAACATGGATTGCATTAAATGTCAACTTATACACAAGTGGAACAACATCAGCAACAAGACGCCTTCTGTCCAAACCAACATACAACTGATTATCAATTATAAATACACACCTGATCATTTTCCTCAGTGCAGCCTTATTAGTTAATTAAACAGAAAAGAGACAAAACTCAGATAATTACTCTAAAATTATAGAAAATAAATAAAAGGAGCTATGGACACCACCATGGAGCCTGAAACTAGTAGAATAAATCATCACCAAGCTGAACAACGTGGACAACATGTAAACAATATAAACTCCACAGCAGCTGGAGCCAAAACCACACACATTACAGCAAAGGAGAGACTATAGATATAAAAACAGATATAAACACAAATAAACCTGTTTATATCTATAAAACAGATATAAACACATATAAACCTGTTTTATATCTATAAGGAGAGACCGCACTGTTACTGAGCACCAAGTAGCGCGTACGTTTAACTACGTTGCTAGGCAACGACGTGATTATTGACGTTGTACTCACCGGTCTGATGAACGGCACTGGAAGTCCTCCATAATCAGAACCAGTCCCAGTAAAACCAGTATAACCAGTCCACGTAGAACCAGTCCCAGTCGAACCAGTAGAACCAGTCCCAGTCGAACCAGTAGAACCAGTTCCAGTAGAACTAGTCCCAGTAGAACTAGAACCAGTAGAACCAGCCAGTAGAACCAGACCCAGTAGAACCAGTCCACGTAGAACCAGTCGAACCAGTCCCAGTAGAACAAGTCGAACCAGTCCCAGTCGAACCAGTCCCAGTAGAACCAGTAGAACCAGACCCAGTAGAACAAGTAGAACCAGACCCAGTAGAACCAGTCCGAGTAGAACCAGACCCAGTAGAACCAGTAGAACAGATGTAGGTTAAGTCTGTTAGCATGTTAGCCTGTTAGCCTGTTAGCATGTTAGCTAGCTGTTCAGGTGAACTTGGTGGTTTTGTCTCTCAGGAGCGTTAAATCGCTTATTAATTAAGACACAACATTTATTTAACTGTGCTGAAGTTTAATAATATTAATTATAACCTCACCTCATATAAAACCCTTAATGTGATGATGTTAGCAGAGCTAGCTGTTAGCTCTCCGGCCGTGAACTCTGACTATAAACGCGAACATTAATGACGTATCATGTCGTCATCGCGTCTCCTCTGTCGTCATCATGACGCTCTGCCCTCTAGCGGCCGCTGACTGACCTGCAGCAGCTGCTGGTTCATCTCCTCTCTTCTGTTCATCTTCTCTCAGTTCATCAGGACTCTTTCATCTGACTTTACTCTGTAACGAATGCGATTTGAAATGTAGCAAAATACTTTACTTGTAATAAATAGTCAAATTTAATTAAAAGTAAATTAATTTAAAAGTAAAATTAGTAAAATTCTAAGTACAAATACACAAAAAATGACTTTATTATTGTAACTAGAATAAATTATTACCTCCACCCCTGTACTTATATATTGATGATTTAAATGTAGTTTACAATAATATTTATAGATTTGTTCTGAGGTGTGCTTATCGCACACATCATTGTTTTATGAATGATACACTTAACTGGCCTCCACTTCACTCTAGGAGACATTTTCAGTGGTTGCTCTTTGTTTTCAAATGCATTTATTTCAATTATCCTTTATACTTAAAACAGCTTTTAGTCATCCCATCAGATCATCAGATTCATTTAGACATATTCAACAACCTTTTTTTTATCGTTCCTAGAATTCTTAAAGAAGTTGGGAGACATCAGACTGGAATAATTTAATCAATTCACTCAGATCAATTACTTCTTTGCTGACTTATATTAAATCTACTTGTTTTTGATTGTATTTACTCACTATTTTGACATGATGTTATTTTATTATTATTTTCATAATTATTTTTATGTTGGTGTTGTTTGGGATGGGATGGAGGGACAGCCTTTGTGTATGTCCTTGTTGATGTTACTATGTTTCTGTGTAATTTGTTATCATTATTATTATTTATGTTCTTAAATGTTTGTTAACTTCTATGTTTTGTGCCCCCTTGAAAACGAGATGGTGCATCTCAAAGGGTTTATCCTCTAATACATTTTGAAATTGAAAATTCTGATGCGCTGAAATCAATAAAACAGCCAACAAAAGACGCATTAAGTGTCTGTAATGACGCGTGTTCCGAGCTGAATGCTCTTTATCAAGCTGCACTGAAGGGTAATGAAGAAAAACCCTTCATCTTTTCTCCTCCGTTTTTCTTTATTCTTTTATTTTAATTCTAATATAAAATATATCTCTTCAGCACTGAGCTCAAAACACTTCGTCAATGTAACATTACTTGTGTTCGTCTTTCTCTCTTCTGCTGTTTAACTTTGTGCATCATAAGCTTCGATAAATATCTTTATTTTTGCAGGCAAAGACTTTTACATCAGTTCAACTTTTGAAGATTTTCCCTTGAATTTAAGTGAAAGGCAACAGACCTTCAAGCTCATCAGTCATTATGTGTAAAAACGTGTTTCTTTTTCCTCACTTAAGCCTGTCGTACCCAAAAAACCAAAGAGGTCAGTGCCAGTGTCGTCGTCCATGGACAGAGAGTCGCACAGAGAAGCAGGACGCGTCTCGGCCGTCACGCCGCTGAGCAGGGAGGCCAGTGACATCATGCCCACGCCGACGGTGAGGAAGACGGATGTCAGGACAGAGACTCAGCCCAACGGGTCAGAGGTCACCACCACCATCGTGGAGTTCACAGATCAGGTTAGTTTCACAGATGGAAAAAGAATATTTGACACAACTAGAGCTGAAGTATTACTACCGACAAGTCACACAATGAATTTATGTTTCAGGATCACGGCATCACCGGCCTGAGTGAAGTGTCTTACTCTACCAGACCGAGTGTTTCCCCGGTGAGTACAAACAGAGGGACCTCTCCAATATTAACTTGACCTGCAGCACACTCCTTCCTGCTCTCTCGGGTTCAAACCTACTTACTGCACAAAGACCAAAGACATGAATTTATGAATATGTGTCTGACTGGATGTCCTAAAATATCAAACAAAATGATTTATAATCTGTCAAGTTTATTTCTTTTATAAAGCACTTAAAAAAAAGCAAACAGGTTTTGCACCAAAGTGTTTTTCACAGAGACACATACAAGAATAGAGACACATGTTCATAGATGTGGAAATAAAACAAGATTCTTAAAATAGAATATGTGTGTGCGTGTGTGTTGACAGTATTTGCTAATGCCGCCAGCTGTTCTGCTTTCTCAGGTGCATATGAGCAGTCTTGGAAGAGAGGGGTCAGGGTCGCCCATCCTCGTCACTGAAAATGTTACCTCGGCAACCACTCACGTCAGCAAGGTAGGGTAGCTTAAAGGGGAACTACGCCCCTTTTTCTAAATTTGTACATGTTATTCCCATGGTCCAAAGAAATATTAGTAAACATGAACAACTCTAACAAATCCAAAAGGCGATGATGTCATCAGGCTCTGATGACATCACAAAACGGGAGTTACACCACGTTAACATAGATGTTTTATATACTGTATATGTACACACATACGTTGCATCCGGTCTAAAAGAGTTAACATATTAAAGCAAACTGGGTGTGGTGCATGAGCGGAGGATGTGTGTTGTAAAAGTGCATCGAAGCAAAAATAATGAACGAAGGCAACATAACCAAAACCAAACCAGAAGCAGAAGCAGGCGCCTGGAGGGGAGAAGCAGACAGAGAAGTGTCAGAGCTGCAGCTGAGGCTTCAGTGGAGTTTTAACACTGAGCCCAGGTGTTCAAGATCACTCCAATCAACCAGCTGCAGGGCAGAAACAGACTCAGGTTAGGCCTAGTTCACGCTACACGACTTAAGCCCTGAGTTTCTGCTCCCTGACAGTTTTTGGAGCTCCCCGACAAAAGCCCCAGATCAAAGGCAAGTCGTCGTTGGCTCGCAGCTCGCATATTGGCGCTCGAGCGTCATGTGTAAGCTGCTGAAATGGTAAACTTCCCAGCGTTGGACGCTTGATGGGCTGCCACTAGACACTTGGCACCTGATTGGACGAACGCTTTCCCTTGTGGGCTGCTGCTCCTATAGCTTTCAAACCGGAACCAACATGGCGGCTCGTTTGGAAACTTTCTTCTCTTATATTATGAAAATAGTTCACCGAAATGTGTTTTAGAAAACATTTGTCTTTATTTTAGATCGACAATGTTTAGTTTAAACGTTTCTAGGGAGTTTCCAGAGGCGGCGAGTAGCATCGCACGCCCCTGATTTCCATAAAGTGGCCTATAGGCTCCAACTTTACGCAAATGAGGAACAGGCAACGTGGCGGTCTGTCTCTCAAATCGCGCCGCCACGCTACTAGAATGCATTGCACGGCTGCTTACATAGACAATGAATGGGGACGCGTGGAAAGGACGGAGCCTGTGGACTCCGAATCTTACATTTTGGATGCAGCTGAATTCTTAATGTAGGCGGTGTTCCCCTTTAAGTAGAACTTACGAAGTGCACAATTTAATGTATAATTGTGATAAAGTGGGTTTTGCGACATGAGGAGGCGTAGCTCATCTCTTCTGTCTGAATCCAGTTGAACGTGTGGCTCTATGAAAAGAAAAAGCCGTTTGTGTGTTATTGCAGACGGTGAAAGGAGGATATTCAGAGACCAGGATCGAGAAGAGGATCATCATCACGGGAGATGATGATGTCGACCAGGAACAGGTGAGCTGGTCAAAAGAACCATGTGCATTGTGGGTACTGGCTGTTAGTTTTGGGGGTTGTAGTTTTTGGGACATTTGTAGATGTTGGATCTTTTGCAGTACATTTCTAATTGTCTAATCTGATTATTAAATATGTTGGTTTTGGAACTATTTATAATCTGAATTTATGGAAACCTTCCTTTAAATCCTTTAAATTAAAACATGCCAAAAAGTCCTAAATTCCTGAACACATATATTTCAGACATTGAACAAATATGTTATATTTATTATATAAATATACATTACAAACAAGTGAATAAATAAGATATGCAATCAAAATAAACTGTTCTTCGCAAGTAAGGCTGCAACTAACGATAATTATCCTTATCGATAATATGGCGATTATTTTTAAAAATGTATTTACATTATAAAATGTAAAAAAAAAGGAAAGATATTTATATTGCAATAATATTACAATATATCTGACAATAGAAATCCTCACATTTGAGAGGCTGGAACTAGACAATGTTTGGCATTTTTTCACTATTTTTGCTTGAAAAATGTAGCTCTATTTGCAAACATAAAAACCTCTGAAATCATCTTTCCTAGTGTGGAAAAATCTTTTGTCTATTAATGAATAAGAAATATAACTGGGAAACAGTCTCGAGCCATAAAACACAGAAATCCACAAAAAATGTTTACAAAAAAATTCCACATTTGTTCCTGAAATTCATTTCATAGTTTCATATAATAGTATTATCCCCTTTTTCCTTGCAGGCTCTGGCTATTGCAATACAGGAAGCCAAGCAGCAGCATCCAGACATGCAGGTGACCAAGGCAGTCGTTGTCAGGGAAACAGAATCGTCCACTGAGGATCGACACGGCGCATCAGAGGTACGGCTGCCATCTTGACTCCCAAACGATAATATCTGGCCAGGATTTGGCCTCACAGCCCTCCTTTTGAGATGAAGGGATTAAAGGGTGACTATCTCTTCTTTTTCATCACCTGCAGTCCTGATTCGCTGAGACGAGAGCACCCCCCTTTGGACCGAAAGTGTCAGTGCCCGACCTGAAATTGCCACCCACCATCCCTGCTGATAGACTACTGCCAGTGGCGCTCAAACAGGAGCTTCTTGTAACACCTTCACAAACAGACAAAGCTGAATCAACCTTTGAAATCCTTACGTTTTATTTTCACTATTGAGATCATTCATGTTCAGCAGAGTGATTTGGCTGAAAAACAACAACATAAACATCACTCTTGGTCCTTTATTGGTCGACAATATGCCACCAGAACTCCAGGAACAAATTAAAGAGATTTGATCCAAATCCGACTAAATTCCCTGCAAAACCTCTCAGGGACTCGATATTGAAACGCTTCCTCAAAGGTCAAAGTGCACTCGTTCACACTGTGGAATAATCCGAGGCCATGTGCCGTGCTGGTGCCCCTCCCACGCAGAAAGTATCATTTTGGAAAATAGGAAATAATCGTGCACCTAGGAGTGCTTTTTACATGTCTGTGCTGCTGTACTGAATAACAAGAAATATCAGATTCCTGCTGGAAAAAAAAAAAAACTGCTGTAAAACCTACTGTGTGTGTGTGTGCTTACACTTAATAATTAAAATAATCCATTACATGTAGCTCCAGTACTGTTTTAGAAGCAGGTTTAGTGAGAGCAGAGCAAATCCTACTTTTAGTTTTCTCTCTTGCGTATCCAGTGTAATGAACAGATGAGCTTTGTCCCTCCTCCCGTCACGCCGCCGTGAACACGCACCGAGCAGGATGGATCGTCCTCTGGTGGTGTTTTTATTCAAAGTCTGGGCTAAGTCTGATCACTGTACTTCCCCTCTCTCTCTCTGTCTCACCTTAAAGACGTATTTGACCCTGACGGAGTGAGGTGCTGCATCATGATTGATTGGAGAATTTCTGCGTATGCGTGTGTGAACTTTAGGAGCTGTTAATACACACAAAAAGTACCCGTTGTATTTATTCAGATGATGGCGATGTAGTTTCTGAGCATGCTGATGTTTCAGAATGAGCCCAGTTTTCTCTCCTCACCCAGCCTTTAGATATGCTTTTCAGCTGGATATAACAGTTCCGGTACATAGAGTAGGCTCACACACCCTTGTCCACGTCACAGAGAGCGAAGCATCAGTTAAAAAAAATAGTATTTGAGATAATGTTTGCATGATAATTTCTTGCATTGCTGGATTGTAATTGAGTAATATGGATATAAGAAGGATGGAGCGTGATGATATAAGATATAAAGGCCGACTTATTCGCAATCTGAAGCCGAATCTGAGCTCTGAAGGAAATTAAGCTTCCTGACAGGAAATGAAGAGAATTCATCAGAGCACACAACACGTTGTTTATCCAGAGACAGCACGGTGGCTATACAGTATCTTCCTTCAGTCACAACCCTTTAACAGTTTCATCTAATTCAAGCCACTGCTGCTGTTATATATCTTTATTTGACACATCGCTTTACTTTTAATCTCTCCGCAAAGAAACAGGAAGTTGTGGTGACTGATATTTTTTTCACGGCTATTTATCGTGCGACACATCATCTTTCGTCGTGCTCTGCAGAAACGGTGTTATGCATCAGAGCCCTTCCGATACTCTTTCACGCAAACTACAGTGTTATAAATAAATAAATTAACTATACGGTAGGAGCAGAATCTTTGAACTTTTAGTTTTTGTGTGATTTGGTACATGAGTGTTAGAGGGATGCCAAAGGCATGTAGTGTGCCAATTAAGGTAGCAGTCAAAATTGTACAAACTCTGATTTTATATGAAACTATTTGTATGAACGAGCTACTTTTAATTACACATGGTGCCAGAAAGTCAAAATGCATAAACTTGACATGGCAAGGTTTCCCTTTAATTGCGGTGTCTTTAACATCACCTGCAAAAAAAATTCCGTCTCCTTGCAAAAGTCACATTTTATATACAATTTCAATTGAGAGAAAAAACACAATGTTAAAACTGTCATGTCAGGTTTATGAGGGTTCGACTTTGGCTTTCAGACACTAAACTTTACCGTCAGCGTTCACATGTGTGGTGTAATTGTTGTATTTCATATTTTGGTTCCAGATCCTTTAAAGTGGTGATTAAACATGGATGTGGGTGTCAAACTGGAAGGTGGAAAAAAAAAAATAATGCAGCCGTGCATACCTTGTACTGTATATTTGGTGCCGTTTGGTGGATTGTGAAGATGTAAAGTAGTTAATGGACCTTGGGCTCGATGTACACTAGGGGGCACCAGTTACCAAAAAGAAGAGGCTTTTGCAATGACGTAGAGCAGCTGAAAAAATCCTTCTCACCATTCTTCACTAGAATTATCCAAATCGTCCTTGGAGCAAACCTGTGAGGTCAAACTTACCTTCCTCTGTCCAGAAGAGGCCAGCTCCTTTTGGATGTGTGACAACTAACAACCAGACTGTGATGAATCAGAGACATTTGGCCAAGGCTGAGACACCTGCTGCCGAAGTCTGATTGGACGACCTCTGGCTGACCCTGAAACCTCTCCTCTCTCTGTACAGAGCCATCCTCCTCTTCCTCCTCCTCCTCCTACTCCTCTGCTCTCCGTTGCTTGGTGCCATGTCTTTGCTCTACATTGTACTTGCATTCCTTCGAAAATGAATAAAGAAGAGAGAAAAAGAGAACAAGATGAGAAGGGGAATCCTCTGTTTGATCTCTTCCATTATCTGTTTGTCTTTATTACAGCTGGAGTCCTCGAGGCCCATAAGCGATGAAGAAAGTGCAGCTGATGCTGTATTTTCCAATTATGAAAAAATAACGCAGTAGGGTTTGTTAAGGAAAATTAATTTATTAATACACTTGAGAAGCCAAATGTATTAATGCAATTGTTGCTCATCTATTGCTGAATGTAGGTTGTTTGTAAGCAGGGGACACAGTTATTAATACAAATCCTCAAAAGAGCTCTAGTTTCTCAGATACCCGAGTAGAACAAAATACAACCATGTTTTTCCATCATTTTGAGAATGGTCATGAAAAAAATATTTTATACAGCAAAAAGTGATGAATATAACCAATATATTGACTAAACCCATAGGCGAAAAACCACTCTGGTGTTGCTTGGATTTAGTTCAAATTTGCACTAATAGTGCCCTGATATCTGTCCTACTCCTCAAACCAATATGATTATCAAAATATGTGTATTTATTATAAAACTAGAGCCGAGAGGCTTTTAAATACAAAGTTATCAGAGGTGGAAATTCCACACCGTTTAAAAGAAAGTTACTTTTACGTGACAGTAGTCAGTATATTTTGGGCATCATTGGGCAAAAATTCCATAATAACCTTTCAGCATATTGTAATTGAAGTGTTCTGAGAGAAAACTAGACTTCTGCTCCTCATGGCTGTTTCACAGGTCATTTTATTGAGAGAGCGTTCCTATTGGCTGAGCTCCGGTCATGTGACTGGAACTTGGCATTCTTTCACCAGATTTCACAATGGCGTGGCATCACAAACTTTCTCATTTTACAGCTAAACCGTGCACTACAAGATGATTCTGAAAACATCTGAGGAGAGAAATAGGCATTAACGTAACATAATATTGATTCATATTTGATCAGCGCTGCCTAGTTTGACCGTTTGGTCGGAGTTCGCGAGTGATTGACAGCCGGCTCAGAGACGGCAGATTGACAGCAGACCTCAGATCAGCTCTGACTGCTTGTTTTCCTCCGGTCTGTGAAATCTTGCAGATGCCGTAAGGAGCACTGGAGGACACAGAGGAACATGATTTTTTCAGGTTACCTGTTTCATGTACTACTGTCACGATAGAGAGACCGTTTTATAAAAATCGCTTTTTTTAATCATATTTGCTCCAATCTCACCTCCTTCAGCTTTAAGGTAATATATGATGGTATGTTGGTACAGTTCAGGCCGTCACATTGATTAAAAAACTTAGTACAACAACAATAAAGGTGCTGCAGTAAAGCAAGATATGTAATAGTGAGTAGTCAAAAGCATTTTTTCATGTTAACGCCGACAACTCCCAGACCGGACAACGCCGTGGTAGGGAACTGTCAATAACCGTGGTAGCCACGCCCTAAAGCATCCCCTGCTTTAAGGTCTATTTGACTCTAAATGGGACCATAATTTACTAAATGAACATCATGCTGTATTGAAGAAGACTTGAAACTAGTGATTGAGACCATAAACTCATGTTTACAATGTTTGCTGAGGTAATAAATCAAGAGAGAAGTAGGCTCATCTTCTCATAGACTTCTATACAATCAGAGGAGTCGCCTCCTGCTGGCCGTTAGAAAGAATGCAGGTGTTGCTGTCTGTACTGACCCCAGTTTGATGACTGAGAATCATGGGAGGGGGAGTTGGAAGGGACTGGGAGTTTGAGTGGGTGTGAAAAAGTGGAGGGGTCCCAAACTGCCTTCTAAAAAAATGGGTTGGGACATGTCCTCTGTGTGTCCCCTTAAATTAAGCCTGTGTTTATGAGCAGAAGTTTGGCATTTCACAGCTGGGAGAAAAAGTTTGGTACATGTTTACGCCATCAGTATTAAAAACACCACAAACATCATACATTATTTCAATGAAAGGGGAGTTCAATAACGTAGTTACCATGGTGATACTATACCCTGCCCTCTGCTGGGTTTCTGCTCTCCACAACAGATGCTTTTGAAGTTAAACACAGCCCAGCCTTTTTCAGATGCATTGATGCTGTCCTCCGTGTGAGGGCACGTGGGTGTGAAGATCAGTGCAACAGCACCAAACAAAGCTCAAGGAAGCAACACATTCACAGTTTACAGGTATAGACGTGCAGCTATCGACTGCACTTATGAGCATCTGTTTTCAGACATTGATCAGGAGCATCCATGGAGGGAGAACAGAGGAGAAACGCTGCTCTGTCTCACTCACTCGCATGATTTCGAAGGTGTTGAGACACAGTGTGACCGTAACCCCGAGCACAGAAATACATTTATAACAAAAGGGCTTAAAGAGATTTAAATTTACATTCTGAAATTGCCAAGAGAAGTCCTGATCTTTAATTGAATGGAATACTGAAGCATGACATCCAAGAAACCCCAAACTTTAAGAATTGAATCGTTCTTGTGAAGAGAAATGGGCTGAAAGGTTTTAGCAGGTCCGAAACACAGCTACAGGAAACGTTTGGTTCACGTCAGAACTGCAGAGTTTCTATTAGTTAAATGTTTTTCCACCCCAAACTGTGAATGCTTTTACAATATTGACCACTAAGGGATGTAATTGAAGTTATTCCAGGGGTTTGACAAACTCTGTTTCGCGTCTGTCAGTCAGATTCGTAGAAGTAGTCGTTGAGATTTATGTGCAGTAATACAAACCGAAAGTTTCATCTTCAACTGTAACCACCTTTTTAAAGGAACAGTGTGTAGGATCTGCTGGTATCTAGCGGCGAGGTTGCAGATTGCAATCAACTGAAGCCTCTCCCGTGTGCCAAGCATGTAGGAGAGCTACGGTGGCAGACATGAAAACGCGAATGGCCCGCTGTAGAGCCAGTTGTTGTAAGAGTAACGTAGGTCATTTGGAGCAGAGCCAGTGCGTAGAGTGTGCGTGTACGTGGGAAGTGAGTGGTGAAGCAAGAGAGAGTTATCGACCTCGGCCCAAGCAGGAAAAGTTAAAACAGTGGTTTGTCCGTTCTGGGCTACTGTAGAAACATGGCGGCCGGCTCCGTGAAGAGGACCAGATCAGACTGTGGCTGTAACGGGCAGCTTCTGGGTGAAAATGTCTAACTCTTGATGCTTGCTCTCAGTGAACCTCTCCTGAATAAATAAAGGTGAAAGAAAATACACTAAAGAAAACATAATTATTAATATTATATTCCATTTCTGCCAATAGATCCCTGGCGTAAATGTTACACACTGTTCTTTTAAAGGGACTCTATATAAGAATCAGAAATTGCTTGTTAACAGTGACATCTGTGGCCGTTAAGTCAACGTCAGTCAGCGTCCTGTTGCTTGCACTACTACGTAGATGTGAGCGATCATTGTTGGCGTTAGCGGACTCCATTTCAAACCGAATATTTGCTGTGGTTGCACACTGTTAGTCCTGTAAGTGGAGCTGAAAATAAAGCCGCTTGCAAGCGCGCATGTTGTCACATCCGTTGGATTTTCCTGGAAAGAATGGCCCGGATTCTTCACATTAAAAACAGTCTACAGGCTGATAAAGGAAACCCAGAAAGTCACGGAAGGTCTCATTTTTTAGGTTAAGTTACAACCTGGCAATAAAAAAAATATAAAAAATGTTTATTTGTGTAAAAACTTCCATACAGTCCCTTTGAAGTGTGACCTTTATGTCAAATTAATAAATTAATTAACTGTGACAGTTTATTCTTGACCTTTGAAAAAAGTCTTACCTCAAAGTCCAGATTTTTTTTTTTCAGAGCAAACTCCATCTGCTGGGGAAGATAATAAGAGCTTTACTTCACATAGCACGGCGTGATGAAGCTTGACCTTTCTGCCTCTTCTGACACCAAAGAAAGAAATGAGGGTAAAATGGCATTATGTTTATTAAAAGCAGGTTGATCCATTCAGACATCCTAAAGCAACGTACACTGACCGATCTCATGCCGAAACAGCAGCTGACGGTAAAAGTACCGTCCCTACTTTGTAAGAAGCTACGTTAGAAAAGTCAGCGATCACTGCCACTTGTACTGTATTACAATGCTCATCATGAGAGACGCAGGAGAAAGGCATGTTGTTTCTGAGCCCAAAAACGCCCAAAAAAGTAACAAATCTCAATGTAGCGGTCAGTTATTCATAAATTATAGCATGAGTGAGCCAAGATACAACGCGGATTAACGGAGGAGGAAAAATAAATAAACCTCTTGATAATAACAACAACATGGAAACTAATCAGAAGACTTAAGGCTCATTTGGGACCTGAGGATTTCATACATACGGTGTACACAACAATGCCGTTGTTACACACTTCTCATGGAGGAGGAGGGGAGGAAGGTAAGACATCAACTAATCAACACAAGTCTGCTGTTTTACAGTGGATGCGATGGGACACGCTGCGTATTCTCACGACGACACAACAGGTGGAACTGAACCACGTCGGCTCAGTATACCTTTGGTTACAGTCAGTTTTCATGGCAACTCTGAGGTCTCGATGTAATGTGGCGTAACGTAAAAAGCATGAATAAAATCCAGGCAAAGTTACAAAGGTCCCAAATTGTGGTTTGTCATAAAGCGATGAGGCTTAGCTCCCTGTTTGTGGCAGGGATTAGTAACAGTTGGTTTTCCTTCTTAGACAGTGCAGGAAGTCTTGGCTTCACCCATTTCTCGACTTAAATACGAATTCACTCACATAAATATGAGCTGCGTAACGTCTCTCCTCCAACCTCGGTTCAGGTAAAATCCCAGCATCCAAGAAAAGTCCAGAGGAACACACAATATCCGTTTAACAGAACCTGCACAGTCCCACAGAGAAAAAAATATACACGTCATAATGTGTGCATCACACACCTACTGAGCCTCCGAGGTTAAAACCACATGAGAAGATCCACAGGTTGGAAGGGAGCAGAGAAAGAAACATCTTCAAAGAGACTGCAGTCGAGTCACGGTGTCCTTCCACTTCCATAAAAAGCAACTTCTGAAAGAGCCAGTTCCTTTTTCAATAACTCCTTTTTTAGAAAGGTGGAGGGAAAAAGATTCTTCCTCACAAAAGAGATCTTTGTAGAAAGAAGAGGAAGAAAGATGCTGTGGGGAAGAGGGGAAGGGAGCAGGTGGGAATGCAGCTGTCAGCCTCTGGTTGTCTCTGACCTGCTGTTTTCTCCTCTTACTGTAACAAGCAGCCGGAGTGCCGGGTTGATGCAGATGTTTGTCATAGTGCCGTCCTGGCTGTGAGGATTAACGCCGCGAGGTTGACCAGGGGAAACGCTGAAGAGTCCGGAGCTGCTCCCGTCAGTAAGGGGCCTGAAATACACAAACAGATCAAAATCCAACAACTTCGCTCCTCTGGTGTGTCTAGAAATGTTGCTCTGGAAACACGTCACATTCATTATTACTGCAAAATAAAACACCATTTTCCTGTATGCTGTTTTCTTATTCTTCTGGGGAAGTATGTTTTTATTATTAAGCAGAATAGAAATAACTATTATGATGACATACTATCAGGGCTGCACGATTTGGAAAAATTTTGATTAATTAAATTATTTTGACTGATACTGTTATTGCGATATTAGAGGGAATGATCATTTTTACATAATTATTCTCATTTTCATTTAAAAATACATACTCTATCTACTTACAATCAGCTTTCATCCACCTATATTCATTTGTTAGTATTTATTTTATTATAATACTATGCATTTCCTTTTTTATGATTATGATTATTCTTGTTTACAAATTTAAATATATTTTATTTTCCACTCACTTACTACCTTAACATTATTATTATTATTATTATTATTATTATTATTATTACTGACATTTTGTATACTGAATTTTTGTTTGTTTGTCTGTTTCTCCTTGCTTTAATTTAATTCTATTTATTTATTTTTTCTTCCTTTTATTTATTTAGTATGTATTTGTTTATTTTTCTTTCTCCTCACAGAAAAATCTTGTTTTTGGATTTATGAATATGTTATGACATGTCCTCAGGCTTCTTTATTAATACTTTATGATGAAATGATTCTGTATCTTGGAGTACAGAGTACATGTATGATCTAAGTGAGTCGATACATAAAAAGTCAAATAATAAAAAATACAGCATTTTCTTTTATGCTGTTTTCTTATTCTTCTCAGGAAGTATATTTTGTTTGTTTGGCTGTTTCTCCTTTGATTTTACTTTATTTATTTATTTTTTCTTCCTTTTATTTATTTATTTATTTTCCCTGCACATAATATTGCTTTTGGATTTATGAATATGTTATGGCGTGTTCTCTGGATTATTCATTAATACTGTATGATGAAATGATTCTGTATCTTGGAGAACAGAGTCCATGTCTGATCTAAGTGACTGTTTTCTGTTACAATGCATTTCTTTTTTATGATCATGATTATTTTTTACGAATTTCACTTTATTTTCTACTCACTTACTAAACATTATCATTATTATTATTACTAATATTTTCTCTGTTTGTTTGTTTGGCTTTTTCTCCTTGCTTTTATTTTATTTATTTATTTTTTCTTCCTTTTATCTATTTATTTTTCTTTCCCTCTCGCATAAATATATTGCTTTTGGGTTTATGAATATGTTATGGTATGTCTTCTGGCTTATTCATTAATACTGTATGATGAAATGATTCTGTATCTTGGAGTACAAGTATGATCTAAGTGAGTCGACAAATAAAAAATAAAACTTCTCTTGTGGAAGTTTGTTTTTATTATTAAACGGAATAAGAGGAACTATTATGATGACATACTGTCTCACAATCAGCTTTCATCTACCTCAATTTGTTAGTAATTATTTTATTATATTAAAATGCATTTCCTTTTTTATAATCATGATTATTTTTTTTACAATTTTCAATTTATTTTCCACTCACTTACATATTTACCATTATCATTTTTATTATTACTAATATTTTGTCTGTTTGTCTTTTTCTTCTTGCTTTTATTTTATTTATTTATTTTGTCTTCCTTTTATTTATTTATCTATTTATTTATTTTTCTTTCCCTGCACATCAATATATTGCTTTTGGATTTATGAATATGGAATATTTATTGATACTGTATGATGAGATTATTCTGTACCTTGGAGTACATGTATGATCTAAGTGAGTCGATAAATAAAAAGTAAGAAGCAAGCCAATTATAAAATGCATGCGTGTGGTGTGAGTACACGTATATGTCAACAGATGGCACTGGTACGCTGCGCTCCTTTATGGCTTTCAAGGAGTCAGACTGTAGACGTGTGGGCACAGCAGCAGACATAGTTTGACTAAAAGAAAAAAAAAATACACTCTTAAACAACCAGCTACTGCAAAATATTCTTCGCATGTCTGAGCCCATTTTGTTGTTTGATGATATGTATATTTAAGAGACTGTATTTTTTTTTTACAGCCAAGACAACTGTAAACAAAACATTTATCCATAGCTTCAAAGAGAAGCGGCTTATTTGAAGACTCACCATTATCTACTAACATTTAATGGGGGGAAAGAATATACCTCATGGAAATGTCAGAGATAACCAATTTATCTAAAGAGAGCAGCCTGAAAAAGACCACAATGCATTGTAGCTACAGAACATGTTGTGTTCACGGTGCATATCTTAACACTCACACATTGGTCTTTTGATTTAGGGAGACAAAAAAAATACTTTCTCATATGCTGTAAACACCAGTGTACGGGTGTTAGACTCATGACTAACTCTTAATCTGTTTTTGCAGTGACGTCTCAGCGCTGTCCCACCTGTTATCTTGGGGATGGTAATCTGGCGGCTGCTGCTGCCCTCCCCTCCCTCGCTGAAGGGTTTGATCTGGATAACGTAGTCCTGGTTGACCGGCAGCGACAGCTCCAAGGAGGTGGTGTTGGTCTCCACCACGCTGGGTCGGCCGTGTTTGTCCTGGCTGTACATCACCTGGAAGGAAGCGCAGAGGTGAAGGATGATGACAAATGTGAGGAATGGCAGGAAACCACTCCAGATACCATGCATCATGTGAGTGGTTTCACAGTGTCCTTGTTGATGCATTGACAAGAAAATCAGAGCTCTGGCTTGTGTTTCTTTCAGACGGCTCTGTGAGATGTAACGTGCTGCCTCTGAAACTAACAAGGATGAATCTGACTGTAGAATATGTGCATGTGGCTGTGATGGACCACCAGAGGAGAAGGGAGCGGCACAGATAAGGGGAATGTAGAGATGCATCAATCCAGTCGGCTGCAGTTCGACTCTGAACTGTGGATGCATCTGCCCTTTTTGCTACAGAGTGAGCGCCCTGCTCTCAGGAGACCCCTCCAATGTAATGAGAATAACATATTCTAAACGTAGGAGGCTGCAAATTAACGTCTGAACACTATTTTTTAGATTGATAAGCCAAATGGCCCTTCAGAGGGATTCATAACCTAAAAATGCAATTTCTGATGTAATCATTAGAATATGTATTATGCATATGATGCTGCAATGACAAGTCAAATGTCATAATCTGGGATGTGATAATCAATCTACCGGTAACACGTATATGACAACCCTCTTGAGAAACAATAAGCAATTTGTGGAGGACTTAATTTAACAAAATTAAATGAATAAGCAGCTACACGTCACACGGTGTGATATGTAGCTGCATATTCATTTAATTGTGCTCAAGTGTGATTCACACCACCCCAACTTCAGTATGAAGTAGTTAGAACGTGGTGGCTTACTGCACTTCCAAATTAAATGCAGTTAAAGCTGCAGATGGTAACTTTGAGCAAATGTGATTAAAAGTTATTTTTATAAAACGGTCATTATATCCTGACAGCAGTGCAAAATCCTGTTGCTCTGTCTCCTCTTAGTGCTCCTAAAGGCATTTTCAAGATTCCACTGCGCCCAAAAACCAAGCACTGTCCACCAGCCGGAGCACACTTTCTCATTTTACAGCTAAACCGTGCACTACAAGATGTTTCTGAAAACATTTGAGGAGAGAAATAAACATTACAGTAAGAGAATATTGATTCATATTTGATCAGCGCTGCCTAGTTTGACCGTTTGGTCGGAGTTCACGAGGTTCGTGAGCGGTGATGGACGGCTGCTTTAGAGACAGCTACATGATTATCTGTCTCATGCACTACTGTCACGATATAGTGAAATATAGTGAAAATGAGAACACTTTAACACTTTACAATAATCATCATTTATTAATGGGAAATTGATAGATAATTAACTTTAGTAAATAGTTATTTTACTGTTAAAAACAAGGCAAAAGTGAGCATGGCTCACATCCCCCCGCTCGCTGCTTGACCACTACTAAAGTAGGGCATTTTTTGAAAAATTGCAAAAATGTTGGGCACCCTGGACTTCTAACCACCAAAAGGCACAATTAGACCACACTTTCAACTATCACACCAAATTTGAAGTTCCTAAGTTAAATAGTTTCAGAGTTCTGCTCCGGAAACGAAGGTGTGACGTGTGGACGGACGGGAGGACGGACGGGAGGACGGACGGACACGCGGAGCGGAATATATACCCCCGACTATGGGGGTATATACGGGGGTATAATTAGTAAACATTATTAATTATAATTTTGTTGTTTGTTAACAGTAAAATAACTATTAAGTAAGTGTAATAAATGATGGTTATTATAAAGTGTTACCAAATAACTTTTTTTCAATCATATTTGCAGACTCCAGCTTTAACTCCACGGTGAGAAGTTTAGCTGCTTCCTCACTTATCAGTAAAATCAGTGTACTGTATTCATAAATGAGTGCAGCCAAAACTGGCAAAGAGAAGAAGTGCTCTCATATGGAGTAAATGGAGCAAGTGACAGTCTGTCATTCTCTGTTATTCTATAAAACCACTCAGTCGTCGGAGCTGCAGCCAGTCCGGTTTAACTAGTGTAAAGCTCTCCCTGCGTCGTACCTTATATCCTGTGACTTCTGACTCGTTCTCCAGAGCGTGGACTTGGTCCCACTTCAGGATGACCTTGGAGTTGGAAGTGTTCCACATGATTTTGACCGGGGCTTGACTTGGCGCTGGAGGAGGACAAAGAGGAGGAAGAGGAAGAGGGAGAAAAAACACAAACCCCCCCTCGGTCGATAAACCGTAAAGTCCAGAATCAACTCAGCATGAAGGAGATTTTCTCATTACCAGTTTATCATGCCACTGTTAGGAGAGAGCAGGAATACGTGTGTGTGTGTGGGAGTGAGTGTGTACGGCTGTTTGTGAGGGAGACGAAGAGACACATGAGTGTGATATATTAAAGCTGTGATATATTGTATGTATATTATTAGCCTATATGAACATAAGGTGCTACTCATCTGTCAGAGCCGTGTGGGGTTTTTAAATGCCACAGAGGTTATTGCTTTGATGAGTGTTGTTTGAATGTTGGACACACACGTGTACGCTCACTGACACGCAGGTGACGTATAGGAAGAAAAGTGCGAAACAACATAAAGAGGTAACGTTTATAGGAAATGTCTCAGCAGGGAACATCTCATCATTCTCTCTAGCGAGGCCTGCGCGTCAAATCGCACAACGTGTTCGTAAATTAAACTCGCATTTACATCACAGATCTGCCGTGTCTATCAAGTGACAGGAGCGCTACATGAGTCATGAGGTCCCTCAGTTTCACACTCATCGGCGCAAGAAGTTTCCTGTGTTGCTTAACTCTGCAATGGGAATTAGAAATATAATATTTTCTATACTGTCTCATATGAACCTCCGCGGGGTGAATGTGCATCGGTACATCCTGCATGACTCATCACCGTCCTGCATTATTATAAACTATAGTGACCTGATTATGGGTCATCCAGCCTCGCTCCCTATCCTCTCCTCTCAGTTCTCATGCATTAGCTCCGTGTTGTCAAGACGTGTAGTTGCTGTGGCTGCTTCGACATACAGTACGTTGAAGTTTGCTTTTCTAAAATCAATATTTTCCCCAGCCATCGCAGCGCGATGTTACGCAGTCAATGCAGTCCAAAGGGGCGTATCGGCATGGGAACCATACGTTAAGATTACCAAAGCAACTGTGAACTAAAAACAAAATCTTGTCCTCTCTCCAGGTTACATGGTGGAGAGGAGGGAGGTCATGTTGCTCAGGCTCTATCTGTTTGGCGACGCCTGGAAGCTGCTCGACGTCCTCCTGGATCCATATTCGCATTATATGTATGAATTTTTGTCATATTGTCTATGTTGTATTTTCATTATGTTACTCTGTACACACGACATGTACTGCACATCTGTCCGTCCTAGCAGAGGGATCCCTCCTCTGTTGCTCTTCCTGGGATTTCTTCCATTTATTCTCCTTGTTAAAGGGTTTTTTCTGGTTACGTTTTTCCTTATCCGTTGAGGGGGTCGTACAGTAAAGGACAGAGGGTGTCGTATCCTGTAAAGATTTTAAAGCCCCCCTCAGGCAATCTGTGATATTGGGCTATACAAAGAAAATTGACTTGATAAAATCTGTTTTCTGAATCTGAAAGGCTGTGATATGAGTAAATAATAAAATATTCAACTACAGGAGGTTTTGTCTTTAAGCTTTTTGGGCGTTATCTATAGTAATATTAATGGATCCAAAATTATATAAAACTGCATAGTTTTAAGTCAAAAACCTTATTTTTTTCTTGGGGGAAGACCGTGGAGGTATAAAGAAAACTGGATACGGCGTTGGAGGCTCATTCATTCCTATGAGAGTTTCTCAGTGGCGCATGAAGCCAAAATGGCTCGACTGCCGAGTGATAAAGTACCCGAATCATCCGGCAATCTTCCGCATCCATTGGGCCCATAGAGCAGGTGCAGTAGCATTTCCTTTCACTCCGCCTCCAAGCCCTCGGTCTGGGTCTCATTCACATGAACGGAGGAAGAGAAATAACTCTGGGTTTGGCTGTTAGTGCAACTTTTACAGTAGTTTACAACTTTTAGGTCCTAATGATTTAAATAAGGGCTATTAGAGTGTTTATACTGAAGAGCTGATTTGCCTCAGACGTCTATTTCCCAATGTAAGACTATGGGAAAAGGTATTTTTGGGCCCACGGAAGTTGTAGTACCGCCGTTTGGCCACTACGAAAATTTGCTTCAAAGCCCGGCGCTCTTCCTGGGGTGAGGATGCCCAAACCCCCCGACCCCCACTCCCCATACCCCAATGGCTGCACAGCACCTAAGCCCTCCCTTAGTCCCCCGGCCGGGACTCGAACCGCGGGTGTGGCAGTTAAATAAATTTAACGGCTGACGGATAAACAAGAGTCCTCCATGTGGTGCCTTTAAGGTGCTCTTGTGCGGTGAATATTTCCTATTTTCACTCTAATTGGTGAAACATTATTGCTGATAGTACACATATACCAAATGGACGATGCACCACAGTCAGTCCGCACCCTACGGTATACTGAGAGTCCTTACGTGGTTTCTTGGTGGTGACATTGACTACGATGCTCTGTGGACCCACTCCAGCTCTGTTATAGGCCCGCAGGGACATGTAATAGGTACTGCTGCCCTCCAGGTCCCTGATGAGGACTGAAGTCTTATTCCCCACCGTCCTGATCACGGTGGCTGTGTCCTGCTTCTTCCTCTCACCCCAGTACTGCAACTAAACACACACACAACAAACACACAGATTATACTTAATCAGCTCGCATCGTTCCGTCTGTAACTGCACTACTGTGGGCCTGAACCCTGGAGGGCTTCACGGTGCTCATACACTGCATGAATAATTATATAGACACTAATACAAAAAGGTCATCGTATCGTTATCCAAGATATAATGCCACTGCTTATAGCTGTTGGCACTGTGCACTACATTAGTACAATCCCCATTATGTGGGCATGTGTTGGTTCTGACCTCGTAGCCCAAGATGCGTCTACGGTTGTTGCTCCAAGCCAGCGGCTTCCAGGTGACCTCCACCTCCGACGCTGATACGCTCTTCGCCCTCAGCCTCCCCGGAGCTCTGCTGGGCTCTGAAAGGCACACGGGATAGTCAGGATGAGGAAGAGGAGGAGGACACGGATTCACTACACCCACGTCTAAGGAATGACTTATTGAATGTACTGTGTGAGGAGGAGGGAGTCCTGCAAAGACAACGTTACAGACCCTGAAAACTGTCGTCCAAATCTTTTCTGTAACATTAAATATTCATCAATAAATGTGCAATAATTTAATTTAGAAAAGAGTTTACTAGTCCTAAACTCATCTGATCTACCTCATCAGACTGTCTGGGTGTGGAGTGATCAGATTAGATTGACAGTGCTGTCTCTCCACAGCAGCAAACAACTTCAACTGTCACCAAATGTTGGTTCAAATATATCTGAAGAGCTCAGACAGAAATGTGAAATAACCCAAACTGCTCTAACTTTGACAGAAATGTTGTGTGTTCATGCAGGACCATGTCGATCACATTAAAGGGATAGTTCAGGTGTTTTGAATTGGGGATGTATGAGGTACTTTCAGTGTATTACCTACAGTAGATGACGGGCGGCACGCCTCCAGTTTGGAGAAGCAGACAGGAGGAACCAAAGCAATGTACAGCTGTGGACGGGGCCGGCAGCAAAACATATTTTAGCCACCTAAAAACTCAATATCAGTTTAAGTGTACGCTATATTTAGATACTTTCACTGGTTTACCTCGCTGTCAGAAAGCGATACACACCAACGGGGAACTGAAGCCGTTATCTGTGCTCTCACCAAAGACTCGCCACCAGACTCCTCTGGAACAAGAATCAGTCAAAACTGAGTTTGGACCGTGTTGGTCCGTGCATGGTTAGTTCAGATTCACCAAAGTCACACAAATGGCACAAATTAACTAACGGATGGAGGCAGCGGTAGACCAGCAACCACCGCAAGGCAAAATTACAGTTTCTTTCAATGGAGTCTGGTGGCTTTGGCGAGAACATAGATGGATACAACGGCTTCAGTTCCCCGTGGGAAAGCGCTGTCTGATGGCGAGATAAAGCGGTGAAAATATTCTAAATATAGCGTACACTTAAACTGATAGTGATTTTTTTTAGGTGGGCCTTTCTTTTAGGTGGCTAAAATACGTTTTGCTGCCGGCCCCGTCCACAGCTGTACATTGCTTTGATTCTGTGCGGTAACTCCTGTCTGCTTCACCAAACTGTCATCTACTGTAGGTAATTCACTGACTATGGATAAGTACTTCATACAAACCCACTTCAAAACACCTGAACTACTCCTTTAAGAAACTGTTTGGGAAAATCAGTTTTCTCAGGGTGTTTGGAAACAGGATTTGTTCATTTTTAGTGACAGTTTGAAATTGACAAGTGTCAACCTGAGAGCTGGTCCATTTGTTTTTCATGCAGAACTCTCTTAATGTCGCAATCAACGACTAAAACCGATCTGATCTGTAATTACTGGCACAGTGTAAGTGTTAAGGGTTAAGCTAACACATGCGTCGCTGTATAGTTGTAATGGTACACACCTTCCTCCGCTGAGTAGATGGTGGTCACCGGACTAAAGGGGCCTTCTCCCTTGTTGTTGTAAACCCCGACTTTGACTTGGTACGGGGAGTACGGAGGGATGCTCTCGTTCTTGAAGACGTATCTGGAGGCATCCGGGGATGTGACAGCAGCCTGCATCCAGCCCTGCGCCCCGAGTGGGCGGAAAGCCACCACGTAGCCAAAGCCCGGACCGCTCTGCAGCTCCTCGGGAACGGGCTGAGGAGGAATGAGTCAGAGGAATGACTCAAGATGACTGATCTTAAAGATATTAATACCTACAAGAAATGCAGCTATGCACAGATTAGGGCACATAAGGAGGAAAAGTGCTGAGGGCGGTACTGTACTTGCAAGCCTTGCATGAACTTATCACTCTGTCTGCTTAAGAGCTTTTATACTGAGGAGAAATGAAACGGAACGATCCAAACAGAGCTGTAAAGTTATTCTTTATTCTGTTTCAATTTCACATTTAAAGAAATTAACAACAAACTAAAGTGAAGTCAGAAATATATCACCATTAAGTGTCCATTACTGTTGTGTTTGATATCAATATTAACAGGTTTATATATCGTATATTTCATATTTACATGTCAAATTTGTGTGTGTTTTTTTTTTTTTTTTTTAAATGAATATCAACTCCAAACAAAAATGTTATGTATGTAAATACAAGTTTACCTCCCAGGTGATGACCAGCTCTGAACGTCCTCCGCCGCCGCCGTTCACTCTGGCCGGAGTCACTCTGGGAACTAACAGACCAACCACAGTGTTAGAAGAAGTACCAGTCCGTATGTTCAAGTATCTGTAGTAGTACTCTGTTGCTCACCATTAAATTACAAGAGCTGGAGGTATTTCATTTATTAAATATTTATTATTAACTTATTTAAGTCCAACATATTCAAGAGTTAGACCTTTCTTAAATTCATACTTTAAAGAATACTCCACCGATTTAACATTACACTGATCTGACGCTGTCGGACTCACGACGAACAAAGATACTGGCCCAATCCCAACGTCCACTCTCGCAGACTTTGAGGCGCGTTCCTGCAAATCTGTGAGGGTTTATGGCTGTCCCACTGTCAAATCATCAAGTCCTTGAGGGCTCTCTCGCAGACATTTTGAGCCCTTTACGAACACTTTCCGTAAGTCTGCATTTCTGCAGACTTTGCCTGATGCATGTATAAAAACTCTATATGTATGGTTTCTTATTTCCCCATTTGGAGTGGGTGATTTAATTGTAAAATGTAAATTGAAATCTCTTTTTAATCCACTCCTTTGACTAGATTTGATTCACGCTGGTTCTGGAACACATATAGGGTCTATTATGTGTATTTTCTATGCACTGCCCTAAAGCAGGCTTGTTTTCCCCCTCTCTCCACACACTCAGGTGAAACTGTCTGACTAGAGCTGCCAGGCATCAACATATTTATTGTGTGTTTAATTCATTCATGTGTTGTGCACCCTGAGGAAGAATCCTCTGAAATTCACTGGTACAACGCAGCACTTTGAAGGGATGTAATTGCAGTCCTGAAGTAGGAGTTCTCTGTATATATACAACGGGCATAATTTGCAAACAATTGGTGTCGGTGTTGGCAGCAGAAGAAACGTTAAGGAGCTTCTGATACGTACGCGTTTCTTTGGTGCGGGCCTTTTTGGAGGGTTTGCTGGGCTCTCCTGTTCCTATGCTGTTGGTTGCCAGGACTCTGAACTCGTAGTCCACCCAGGGACTCAAGTCAACGACGGTGGATGACAGCTGCTTCCCCCCGAGCCGCTCCAGAACTGAGAGACATCACAGAATACCTTTCATCAAAACCCTGCAAAGATCTGCCTCTGAAAGTTAGCCAAGCCGGTGATGTGTTATTTACTCTCACTTCATGTGTGGTCTTTGAAACGGATACCAGTCACGTCCCCCCACCATCTTTTTTATATCTACTAACATCACATTTTACACTCAGACTGTGAGATGAGATGAAACCGGCCTACCGGTGGTGACGGCCTGCCAGCCGAGAGAGAAGGGCGTCCTGGCCTGGATGGTGTAGCTGAGGACGGGGCTGTGGTTGTCCATCCCGGGTCCCCAGGACAGAGAGGCAGTGGTCTCTGTCATCTCAGTCACCTGACAGTCCACAGGCGGGCCGGGGGGACCTGGAAGCATAATTAGTCACAGGAGGATATAAACTGTAGAGATTAATGAAGACGAGAAGCAGAAGAACGAGTGTGTGGGCCGTAATTAGAGCAGATGTAACAGACTGATTAGAAAGAGAGTTTCAGGATGAGTATAATACCGCTCTGCAATCTGTCCAAACACTGAAAGAACAAAAAAATATAAAACAAAATAGGAACAAAACAACACATTGTTATGTTTGCAGTGCAGTTTATTGTTCTATAATTTAAGACATAAAAAAGATCATAACATGCCCTACAGTACAGCAGTGGTTTCACATATGGCGGTTTGCAAAGTAAATCAGAGAGGTCACGAGACGATCAACCGGCTAGGAAGGATAAGAAAATACCTGAATATAACTTTCTGCTGTGCATTGTTTTCTCTAATCGTTGCATTTTTTGATAGTTTAACTTCCTCTAAAGATTCAAATGAAAAAGTCTAAGGATATTTTCAGGGAAAAATCACAAATCCACAATGAATGAATGAATGAATATAACCTGGGATGAGGAGTCACAAGTAACCTGACACACTAGATGGCTTGTTACACAGAACCATCTGAGAAGCCGTCATTGGATGTTGAGTTTAATTTTCACTGTACGAACATGTACAGTCATTTTAAGCCCAACCATGTTTTTCTTTCCTAAAATAAAGTGGAGTTGTCGCCTAAATCGTTCCAAAGATTCCTTCAAGTAGGTCTAGTATTATATGATATGATTTTATTGAGTACCAATCTATTGTAAATTGATTATTTATTATCTGGAATGATTATACCTGGTTTTAGTATTAGACACTATTATCTTTTATTACCTTTTATTATTTTAAAGAACTACCGTCTCACACTCAACATGTGAATTTAAGCACTTTAATGCATGAGTGTATGTATGATCCGTGTTTTACGCGTGTATGTACATTGTGACTTTGGTATGTTGTGTGATGAGATTTCCCTGTGGGACAATAAAGTATATCTTATCTTATCTTATCTTATCTTAAACCTAAGCAAGTGTTTTTATTTGAATTCACAACATTAATCACGTGTTTTCTTTGACCGTAAAGTGACGCCAAGGGGTGACGAGTTGGGACGAGAACGTGTTGGCCGTACTGTCAGCTGTTCTTGTGTTTACATTCTTTCCTTTACTATGACAGAGAGCGACATTCTTTGCCAGCAGAGGGTTTGTAGTAGAAATGGCTTCGCTAAATGTAACTACAGTGGCGATGTCAGACATAACTCGTCAATGCAGAACAACAAACGTGACTTCAAGGTTTCTTTTTCTAACATCCTTACCTCTGACTACCACATCAGTGGCAATAGACACGCTGTCCACCTTGGTCTGAACGGCACACGTATATTTCCCAGCATGCCTCAGTTGAATGTTCCGGATCATGATGTCACCCGCCGAGCGCTGTCGGTGCAGAAGTTAGGAGGAAAAGATGACAAAAAGAGGAAAGAAAAACAGCAAAATGTTACAAAATTGAAGTAAAAGTACTGCAGAAACAAGTGCACTGTCACAGTGATTTCATTTTATTACATAATGGAGGAGAAAAGGTGCAACACAAGTCCAGGGCCGCACCAAATGACTGAGCGAAGGCTTTCGTGATCATTTATAAGGACGGCTCTTTGTGCCGTAGCTGCTCTCAGCTCGATCCCTTTTTATTCCCTCTGATTCAATTTAATCTGCAGACAACCATTCAATGCCAAATGCATTATTAGCTTTGAACTTTAAAGTTATAATGTTGCGTTGATATCTTATCTATGAAAGTAAGGGGACTGTGGAACGGTAAGAGACTCGATAATTACTTTGATGCATAATCAGGGACGTTTTTATAAAGATAAAAGTTCAGTTGCTGCAAGTCATTCACTCTTTGAAACTCTCCCTGCCATCATTATAATAATGTAGCCGGGGATGGAGCGGGTCACAGATCGTCACTTTGGAACATTTTATATACAACATGAAAAAAAAAGAAGCTCTGAGTTTGCTTATGAAATCAAGTGAGACTGTAAGAAGTCCTGCAAAATACATTTATCAAATGTTGAGTGGCTTTTAGTCGTAGAAGAAAAGGTAAATGGCATTCTCGGTCTATTGCAGGTCACGTCTGTATATACAAGACTTTATAAAATGCATAAATTGCTTTATGTTAAGGCGGACTTGTCATGAATTATAGGGTGTTGGGTTACATATGGACGTTTTTTATTATTATCTAAGAACCCATTGAGATGTACCACGTGGTCTTCAAGGGGACAATAACACAATATACGCACAATTTAGACATTTAACAAAAAAATAAAATAACAAGATAATTAGACAAAAGTGTAATTAATAAAAATGTGACAAAAACAGTCAAACAAAATACAAAACAAACATAAAATAATAAGTAGGGCTGTCAATCAATTCAAATATTCATTCACCATTAATTGCATGATTGTCCAGAGTTAATCGGGATTAATCTGTTCAAAATGTACCTTAAAGGGAGATTGGTCAAGTATTTAATACTCTTATCAACATGGGAGTGGGCAAATATGCTGCTTTATGCAAATGTATGTATATATTTATTAAATTACTTATTATTTAATCAATTAACAACACAAAACAATTATAGATATTGTCCAGAAACCCTCACAGGTACTGCAATTAGCATAAAACAATATGCTCAAATCATAACATGGCAAACTGCAGCCCAACAGGCAACAGCAGTTGTCAGTGTGTCAGTGTGCTGACTTGACTATGACTTGCCCCAGACTGCATGTGATGATCATAAAGTGGGCATGTCTGTAAAGGGGAGACTCGTGGGTACCCATAGAACCCATTTACATTCACACATCTGGAGGTCAGAGGTCAAGGGACCCCTTTAGCTTTAAAGCTGAGCCTGCTACTTTAAAAAAAATCGCAAGGTCAGAGGTCAAGGGACCCCTTTTGAAGTTTGGAGCATTATTTGGTTCATGGTTGGTACCAATGGATTCATCAGGTTTTCTAGTTTCATATGAAACCAGTATCTTCACTCTAACTTTAAAACTGAGCCCGCTACAACCTATAAATCACAAGTTGCCTTAAAGAAATTAGTAGCGTTAAAAAAAATTTGCATTAGCGCATTATTATCAAGTTAACTTTGACAGCCATACTTATAAGACGTACAAAATAAGAAGTTCATACTCAAAGCAGAGCATTGGACATGGATCACTCATTTAAAGTTTTATTAATGTCAGTGAGTAAGTAATACAGTCATAAAACGTGATTATAGAGGTGTTATTATTGACGGACATGTACAACTGATCCTCTAATAACAAGTGGAACGATGATATAGTTGAAGAAGCTATAAACATAAAGGCTTTCTTAGCTATTGACTTAGAGACTGTAGGAACAGAAAAAAGAGCTGTGTAGAGTCTCAATTGATAATTAGAGGAGAAAAGTACCATAAACTGTTTCAAATAGTAGTGAGGGTAATTGAAATGTTTGCATTTAAAAAATAAAGTGTAGCCAATGTCGCTGTCTTCTTATGATGGCAGCGGGCTAATTAAGAGTTTCGCACATTGTGAAATGATGGGTTATGAATGGACAGCCAAGAACTCTATTAGTCTAAACTCTATTAGTAGTCAGCACACTTCAGCCTTTTAAGTAATATAAGCGTATATCAGACCAAAAGTATTAAGCATCTTATTTCAGTTGGAAAGTGTATTTCAGTTTGTTCGCTACTCTTTGTGGTTAAAATGTCTCCACATGAACATTTCTTCCAGATAGACACGGACATGAGTCTCATCATTTTACCAATCACAGCCCTAACAGCAGTGTGACTGCAGCTCTGGCAGGGACAATTAGCCCGATAAACGTGCGCGGAGCGTGTCTCTATTTGGAGCTGCAAAAATGTTCTCAACTCAAACAGTGAGGTCGGTGTAAATACCGCTGGAGGCACACAGCTTTCCTATTGTTCAATACTTATAGGATGCAGCGTATTCTCTACCTGCAGACTTGAAGGAAGCTGTTTCACATGTTGATTTTTAACCGTTACTACTCATCATTTCAACAGTGAATTTTAAAATAACATTAACTCATGATATACTATAATTGTGCCTAATCTGTTTCCATTTCTGAGCCGTGGAGCTGCCCACACATGATCAGTGGTAAAATCGCTCTGCCCTGGCTGTGCCATTGTTTTCTTTTGGGAAGACGCACCGCTCGAAATTGATGATTAAGGAATGATTTCAACTTTGACCTCAGTTACCGCTGACCTTTCAAAGCGCAAACAATAAGATAACAACTGCATCTCTTGTTGTTTTTTAGCTATAACTGTTGCTGTTGCCTAGAAACAGTGACTATGTTCGCATGCACAAAATATTCTGGTTTTTGCCAGAAAAAGACTACGAAAGATTACGAAAAAGACAATGGTTGCGTCCGAAATTCCATATTAACATGCTATTTAGTACGCAGTGCAACCAAAAAGATACATACAGTACTACTGTTTATTCACACGAAAGTGTGTTGAACGATAGTACAACTATGAGTATGTAGAGCACAATATATGATTTCAGACGAAGCCAATATTCCTACGTATTCCTAAAGTGTTTACATGGCTTATGAAAATGAATATTGCTGTTTACATGCAACCATGAATACTCCGATTAACAAAACCGGTGGCGGACGCGTTCGACCGTGCGAAAGCAGCCTCCCTCTTCCTTTCAATGTATACATGTCAAAAGAATGCTCCTAAATCCTGAATAATATCAGCATAACCCACATGTCTTAATCGGAAAATGCTTCATTCGGATTAAGGCCTTGTTCAAAACATCCAAACAGAATATGCTGTTTACATGACTCGTATCAAACGCAGAATACTCATATTTGGAATAATAGTGGAATCTTATTTGTGCATGTAAACATAGTCAGTGAATTCAATTCAGTGAACTCAGTCCTTGTGTACTTTCTGATGGACTATCATACCTGTGCTGTGCTTTATCTCTGCGAGGCTCTGTGCCCGACCTCGCGGTGAGCGAAGATCAAATTTCTCATGACGTGAAGGCAGCTTTAAGCAGTGCTCAACAGTTTGTTACTTGATTTCTACTCAAGATACCTTAAGGTATTAAGTAATGACTCACTCAGCTACTTAAAATTGATATTCTCCAGTTTACTCTGTGATGGATCGAAGAGGCACATTTCATCTCTATTTGTAACAGATATGTGAACTTTTAGAAAGTATTCAAGTGTAAAAAGTCAAATCAATTCACACATTTAGGGGAGCAGTACTTAGATCTTACACGAGCTACACTGATGATGCCTTCACCTGACGTACAAGCCAATGAGTCACTGCTACATGTTACAAGCTTTAACCTCCTCGACTTCACAGCTATCAGTAGAGAAACTGAAAATGTGTCATAATCAGGAAAAGTTTAAGTAATGCGACCATTCAATATCAATATGTCAAAGGTTTCTCCACCACGTCTACACATCGCCGTGGGTTTGGTGCGGAGGAGTCAAGTGTTTGAATGAACTGCGAAGCTTCATGCAATTATAAAGCTCTTGTTGTTGTTATCGTGCCGGATAAAAAAAAAAACAACAAGAGGTGATAAAGAAGCTGAGACCTCATAATTGCTTTTCCTAATTAAAAGAGAAATAATATTTGGTGTTAGATGATCAAGTGTAATGCATGGCTGAGCATTGCATAATGAATCAGTTGGTTGCTGCTTTTTGTCAATGGAGGAGGTGTTATTAAGAAGCACAACAGGCAAACACAGAGCTCTTGTTTAGTACAACAAAAAAAAAATCCCATCTGTATGATTCATCATGAACGAGCGTTCAATACTTCACCCCTTAAAGGATGAACCTGAAATGAAGCTGTAGAGGAACGAGACGTAAATGTGTTAACGATCGTTTTAATGGAGTTCGAACAGCTCATTTCCTTATGAGTCACTCTAAACTACTGGATGTACTGTACGTAACATTTCATCTCTAATAGAAAGCAGAGAATGATGTTCAGAGTATTTTAAAAAGTGTAACTATTTGCATACGGCTTCACTTTGAACATCTTCAGATGCTGGAAGCTTTTTTAAGTGGTAAAGTCATAAGCACAGAGGCACCACATGCAATCTGTCAAGAGGAAATAGAAGTACATGTTGTTTCTTTATCTCAGGAAATGTTACTTGGCAAACACAAGAATCCGGTGCTTCAAATATATTTTGTAGTTCAGCCTTAATAAAGCGTTCAAAGGTAATTTAGGACTCAACCAACTCCTGCATTCTGGTGAATTTTTAAGTGCCAATTTATGGTGGAAATGTCTTTATTCATGTAAAGGAAAACACTAAATTCAGTCGGCAGGTGACAATTTAAAATATCAAATATAATGGAATATAATGCAGTAAGCTCTCAGGCATTTATTCTCCTGTAGATCAACTTTTCTCATTTAATAACATGTAGGCATGATTAACTCCTCCCTCTTCCTGTGTCTTTTTTTTGGGGAAATAATCACTTTAAATTACAAGAACACCTGTGTGGGACTCTGGTCTCTGGAGGAGACAAAGTTAAGGGACACTGTGTGGTTCTCGGAGCGCTCCGCAGCTGATGACATTATCATCATCGGTTGCACAAAATCAAAGATAACATCAAATAGCAAGTAAAGAACAGAGCATCAATAGATTTTAATAATATCTTCTGATAGCCTGCTGTGCATACTGTATATCACAAAGTACTATCTTAGTCTTCATAGAGTTTTTGGCTGGACCGCAGAGGGCCAGACCTACAAACGCAAAAGTCAGTTGGGTGGAGCAGCGCGTCTCCTGGTGTCCTTGCCAGACCTGGTGGACATGTACCGCTAGATTTAACATTATAGACACGACCGCTGACTATTAGAGGAACAATTTAGCCACAAATTGACAGACTGACCGAACACGGTCCAGACATGTACTCGGTTTTGTCCGAGTCTTGTTGTGCTGTGCAGAGCACACTGGAGGCACCGTGGTGACCGCCACACACTGCCATGTCACCTCACCTCACCTGGCACATCTTCATCACCACAGATGTTTGTCTTATTGGGTTGTCTCTCATTTTCATTCGGTTTTAGGAAATGTTTACCGAGGTCCGGACCTCAGTGACCTCATAGCTGACTACGGACCCAAAGCATTATTGCACTTACCCCACCAACTTTTTCGAAATAAGCCCAGTGGCTCCCAAAGTGGATGAGCTGCTCGTTGAAGAACCAGGTGAACTTGAGGTCCAGCGTGGGGTCGTGAGACACCTGGCAGGGCAGCACGATGCTCTCGCCCACGGTCACGTCCAGATGACCTGCTGGACTGGTGATCGCAGTGGGCTCTGTAAACAGGAGAGCACCGGGTTAGAAAGAGTAGATGTACCTTTGTCCAGACTGTCCAGACTGTGTGCTCTACTTTTAGTAATACACTCCTTTCAGCCAGCTTGTTTTCTACTTCTTTATGTTCCCTGAACATTGAGAAATAATTGCAAAAACATGCCACACTCAAAAACAAATCCTGCCCCTGGATGTTAAATAAACAAGATAAATTACTTTTGAGTCTGCCAGCGAGCTTATTGCAGCCTCTTTCTTTTGAGTTTCATAAATCAGAGTACGGTCTGATATATCAGAGTAAAATAAACAAAAGGGAAAAACTCCACCATTAAGGCAGGTCGGATCCGAGTCTATAATTTGGCTCTGTTTGTGCCGAGACAAAAAAGGCATCCTATTTCATCCTCAGCGTGGCGCGCATCAACATAATCTTTGGTCCGTCTCGGCTGGATGTCTCATTCAGCAGCGGCGCGGTGCACAGAATATAGCGCGGGCTGAGAGGGCCCATACACCAGTCCACTGTGAATTATGCATGCATGTCATAAGCAGCTAATGGACAGGCAAGCCAATGCAGCATGTCAGAGGGAGTAAAGGTCTATATTCAGCTCTGTCAAAACAAGCCAGCTTGTTTATCTCGCACCCCCTAAGGAGAGCCGACCGGTCATGGCGGTGCATTCCAGGTGAGTCTTCGAGGAAGTTTGGCACCAGGTGCAGAATGAGAGAGGTAAAACTTTCTAAGCTGTCACGCTCATTTCCTGTTATGACTGGAAGGAAAATCACAAATTGGCTCCCTCATTCCCTTCAGTGGACTCCGTGCGTGGCAGCTCTCGTCCTGTAAACCTATGGAATGACAATCTACTTCGAAACAGCCATAAGGAGGCTGCTCTCTATTGTATACATACATGCTGGATTTTAATGTTTCCATTTCAATTAGCATAGGAATCGCTGGGAGGTGTATCCGCATTCGGAGGAATCTTAAACAGCACGCCTGCAGGTTCGGTTTAGTCAGAATAACACGTCTGGGATGACGCGGTGACTGACATCAAACCGCTGGTGGAACCTCAGGAATGATTCGCCCCCGAGACGCCAGGTGAAACGCAATTAACTGCAATTAATTAGACAGAAAACTGTGTTCAGCATCCCGAAGACAGTCTTACTGTAGTACAGAGTATAACATTCACAACTTTAAAAAAAAGGTAATTCAAATGAAGCTGTAAAAAAGTATGAAATTATTTAATTGATTCATCTTTAATTGACATGAAATGTTATCGTCAACAACTTTGCCGAACAGCATTTACTATTTTTACAAAGCAAAGCTGACAAAATATGTTCTGTTTCCTGCTTATATAATGAGAGAACCTCCTGCTTTTGTCTGTTTTATTATCATTATAGATTATATATATTTGGGTTATGAATTTCCTGCTTTTCTCTGTTTTATTATTATAAATTATATATATTTGGGTTATGAATTTCCTGCTTTTCTCTGTTTTATTATCATTATAGATTATATATATTTAGGTTATGAACTTCCTGCTTTTCTTTGTTTTATTATTATAAATTATATATATTTGGGTTATGAATTTCCTGCTTTTCTCTGTTTTATTATTATTATATATTATATATATTTGGGTTATGAACTTCCTGCCATTCTCTGTTTTATTATCATTATAAACATGTTTTGGTTTTGGACTGTTGTATAACCAAAATAAAAAGAAGACATCACCTTTGGGCTCTAAGAAATTGGGATGACGTTTTATAGACTAAACAATTCATCAATTAATTTAAAAAATAATCTTCAGAGTAATCAATAATGGGAATTATCTCTAGTTGCAGCCCTAATCAACAATAAAATCAATAATGTTTCCTTTCAGCGTTATATTATTGATACGCTGACCTGTGAGCGGTAGGGAAGATTAAACTAACAGTGAATAAATATTAAATTAACCTTCCACCTCTGACCAATATGATTAAATACACAGACATACGTATAACAGCTCCCTTCGTACATGTACAGTACAGCCTCTTTTCACGAAAGAAAGAGAAATTGAACTTCTATGAAAGCCAATTTGCAATTCAAAAAACGTGTGAGGAGGAATCACCAAAAGGCATTTTAATAGAGCGCTGTTGTTGACTCTGCTCTTTTAGAAAGACCCAGAAAATTCATTGCGCTGCAGAAGTGTGTGATTTAAATGGATTGAAATCTTAAACAAACCGAGCATGGCTATGAGCCACCGTGCAAAAAAAAAAAAAAAAAAAGAGGGTATGAATTAAACATAGAGGAGAATGAAAGCAATGAGCCTCATGTCTCGCTTCCTCCAGCCGCTGCCAATCAGCTAATTGGACCGTATATCTGTCAGGTAAGAAGAGGGGAGTCTTTATAGCGGCTCTGTCTCTGAACTGTTTGTTCAGCGAGGGTCAGCGTCGGTTCATTTTAAAATGCAGCACCGGTCGCTCGTGTCTCGCAGCTCTTGTGCCGCCGACCGCCACATCATTTGTTCGGTGTTCCTCCGAAACACAGACAGCCATAGATGATGTGTTAGTTTATTATGAGGGCTCGATAATAAAACCTGCAGGAGACCTGATGTTCAAATGGATTTCAAAGGTTTTAACACATAACAACAAACAATCCCATTCCTAAAATACAGGACAAAAAGCTGTTAAAGCTGCAGTAGGCAGAATGTTTTTGGCATCATTGGGCAAAAAAATCATAATAACCTTTCAGCATATTGTAATTCAAGTGTCCTGAGAGAAAACTAGACTTCTGCACCTCCTCATGGCTCTGTTTTCAGGCTTTAGAAAATCTAGTCCGTGACGGGAGACGTTGACCAATCACAGCTCATTTCAGAGAGAGAAAGAGCGTTCCTATTGGCTGTTCATTCAACAGAGGCAGCTGTCAATCACTCGCAAACTCCGACCAAACGGTCAAACTAGGCAGCGCTGATCAAATATGAATCAATATTCTGTTACTGTAATGCCTATTTCTCTCCTCAGATGTTTTCAGAAACATCTTGTAGTGCACGGTTTAGCTGTAAAATGAGAACGTGTGCTCCGGCTGGTGGGCGGTGCTTGGTATTTCCTCAGCAGATCTCAACCAAGCTCTGAGGAAGAGCGCCGGTCGTCGATCCGAACTTTCGTAGTGGCCAAACGGCGGTACTGCAACTTCTGTGTCCGTCACGTGATGCCATTAGGCCCAAAAAGACTAACATGGGGAAAGAGACGTCTGTAACTCAGCGGATAATTTCTTTTTTAGGTGAATCAACTCCCCAATACAAACACATAAAACGCACTAATAGCTGAATCCAGAGTTATTTCCCTTCCTCCGTTCATGTGAATGAGACCCAGACCGAAGCTGGAGCGTAAGCCGTGACGACGGCGTGACGATGGGACCCCGTGACAGAGTCATGTGACCGAGCGGACGCTACTGAGCCAAGATCCTGGTACTTTTCCCAGATGAAAGTCGAGCCATTTAGGCTTCATGCGCCACTGAGCAACTCTCATAGGAATGAACGGGGCCCCGCCTCCAACGCTGTATCCAGTTCTTTTAATACATTCATGATCTCAACATGGCTGCCGGGTCACAAACTTTCTCATGGGTTTGTGAGTGATTGACAGCTGCTCAGCGATGGCAGACTCCAGATCAGCTTTGATTGGTTGTTTTCCTCCGGTCTGTGAAATATTGTAGATGCCGTTAGGAGCACCAGAGGCAGATGATTTTTTTCAGATTACATGTCTCATGCATTACTGTCAGATTATAGAGACCGTTTTATGAAAATAACTTTTTTTTTTTAAAATATTTCCTCCATTTCTACCCACCGCAGCTTTAATGTCTAATATATTACATATTTGGTGTTTGTGTAATTGTACAGTTTGGTATAATTGTGATACGATCTTAATAAATGGAGATTATTGATGTATTATTTACTGTATGTGTAGTGTAACAGCAGTTGTTGCCAAAGAAGCAGCTATTAAAATAAACAATAAATAATAAGAATAGTATTTTACCTTTAACCAAAAGGCTGCCGGCGCTGCTCGCTACTCCAAACTGGTTTCTGGCCACGCACGTGTAGAGTCCAGCATCCATTTTAGAAACATTGGAAATCCGTAGGCTGCCATTATCCAACACAGTAACTCTGTGGATAAATATATATATATATATATATATATATATATATATATATATATATATATCACCATATTAGGCCAGTGCACCAGTGCAGGGTTAATACAGGAAGTGCATGAGAATCTATTCTAAATGAGCGAGTCCAGTGTCCTAAAGCATTTCCACTTTAGCCCGGAGTTTATCTCAGTAAATTTTAATTGGCTCCCTGTGCTTCAGTGTGACATAAGGAGGAACTCAGTGTGAAGAGTTACAGTTTGATTCGTCAGCAGTGAGTTGATAAGGACGGCACAGGATCACTTGATGGGAGGAAAGTCTCATTTTGGAGTTCAAGGGGATATCAAGGGGGGAGTCTAAATAACTGAGTGTTATAGATCTACTCACAGTGTGGAAGCGTTATGTTAGAAATATTGCTTCAGCAGACATAAATACCCTAAAAATGGAACAGGAACATTTCCATATAACTGGGCTGTTACCTATTGTAAGAAACTCTGGGTGTAACTGCGTGCATTTACATTTTAATACAGTTCATCCAGCACTCCTGCACACAGCGCGACATGATGGTTGAGACACCCTAAATACACCGTTAAGAAAAAGAGGTTGACGCAGCATAATGCAAAAAAAAAAAAAAACCTAAAACTGTTTCAGTTCAAAAGAGAAGGACCCAAATGTAAGACACCAGGCAGGCAGGTAATGTGAACAAAGGGTGAGTTTCAATAAACAAAAACAGGAAACAAAAACTGAGAGAGTTAGCTGAGGCAGAAACACAGTACGAAGGATAAATGCCCAACAAAAACTAGCAGGCGAGAACACAAGTAACAAATACACACGACCCGACACTGAAACAGGGAAACACGCTGAATAAATACACAAGGAACTAATTAACTAGTGAAACTCAGGTGTGGTGTGAAGAAGACAGAGGCAGAAAGTAAAACAAAACATGGCACAAACAAGAGGAAAGAGGCTGTGAAACGTCTTGAGTTATGAGGTATGACACATTTTACTGTGCATGTGTTGTACCCCAAAGATATGACACGTTGCTGACGCGTGACATCTCCTCTTTTCACCCTCTTTGGACACAAGGGGAGAGTAACTTTCAAAATAAAACAGGAAACAAACTACAAACTAAAACCCAGAAGGACCATCACAAACAAAACATTTAACACAGTTGCAGCCCAAAATAAGTTAATGACACCTGACTTTTTTTTTTTTAAAACAGCACTGAGATCATTTAGTTCATAGTATAGCGTGCTACAGGGAGGATGTATTTTTGTAGACCAACCAGGCCAACTGGATTGTTCCATTGGGTTTTGGATTATTGCAGAAAATAAGCTCTATGGCAAACACATGTTCATGACACGTTTTGTTCAGCAAGATAATCTCCACAAATGAACAAGTGTGAACGCAATCGCCAGAAGTAACAAGTAGGGCTGTCAAAGTCAACACGTTCATAACGCGTTAACGCTAATTGGTTTTAGCGCCACTAATTTCTTTAATGCATTGAAGCAACTTGCAATTTTTTAGAACGTAGCGGGCTCAGCTTTAAAGCTAAAGGGGTCCCTTGACCTCTGACCTCCAGATATGTGAATGTAAATGGGTTCTACGGGTACCCACGAGTCTCCCCTTTACAGACATGCCCACTTTATGATAATCACATGCAGTTTGGGGCAAGTCATAGTCAAATCAGCACACTGACACACTGACAGCTGTTGTTTTCTTATGCTAAATGCAGTACCTGTGAGGGTTTCTAGACAATATCTATCATTGTTTTGTGTTGTTAATTGATCTCCAATAATAAATATATACATACATTTGCATAAAGCAGCATATTTATCCACTCCCATGTTGATAAGAGGATTGAATACTTGACAAATCTCCTTTTAATGTACATTTTGAACAGATAAAAAATGTGTGATTCATTTGCAATTAATCGTGATTAAATATTTGAATCGACTGACAGCCCCAGACAGTTTATACATAATGACATGCAATGACTGCTAAGAGCTCTGCAGCTGTTAACCTGGAGAGCAAACAGCAAAAGTACAAACAACAACTCCCACTATGATCCAACCCAACCAGATTTAATCCAGTGGAGTCTCTCCTCAGATTCGACCCGCCGGGTCGTGCGGTAATAAGTTGAACCTCTGTGACAGATTACACCAGACTCTCATTTCATCTGTTGGTGTCATCAGTCAAGCCTGACAGATTTCCTCCGACAGAGAGAGTGTACTGCTTCTACTTCGCCAGCCAACAAGGTGCTTGAGTGACGTACAGCCAAATATGAAAGATAGGTCAGCGACGAGGCACAGCTTTGAATAAAGTGCATATGCTTCCGTTCATGTTGCAGAGCTGTCTCTCACGTTCACGGTTTCATCTCACGGCGACAATCAAATCCATCCACGAACTCAGTTTTTCACTCATATTTATCCTTTTGCGCTCAAATATAAATCATTAACTACTTTTTAAGTGCTGGCAGAGCAACCTGAGGGGTCATGTTTAGAAATGTTGATGGGGGGGCGATTAATCCTTAAAAGCATTTCAGTGAGGCCTTGAATACAGTGTGTACAGAAAAAGGCACAAAGAACGTGTAAGGAAAACTACATAATGACATTCATTGAGCCCCTTTTTGGTGCAATTTGAGCAGAGTCAAGGATAAAGGATAAAAAGAAGAAAATCATTTAAGTGAAAGTTATTTTGAGAGATCCACACGGGTTTAGTTTATAAAAAGTGAAATGAATGGCAGGGTCACAGGTGATTGAGGCACACACAAAAAATAAATAAATGGTTTGATTAATTCTATTTACTGAGATGCCAAAAAGCATTCCCTCGCTTTAGAGAAAAACCGGCCACACGCTGCACAGAATGCTCAGATTAAAAGCTAAAAGGATTTATTCATGAACAGAGCCGTTCATTTTGATCTCTGTATTTACTGGAGGTCTTTCGCATCCCTTTAAGTTTTTGCAGCGTCCTCCTCCTGTTTCACAGTTTCCCCCGTGCTTCTATCGAGCTTTGTGGATGCAGTAATCGCTGTTTTTTCCTTATCTTGCTTTTCAATTAAACGGTCTGAGATAAACACTGATTATTAAATGTGTTTATCCTAGTAAAGAAGTGTCAGCAGTAAACTGTAATTTTGCATAATCTAGCTGTTTATTCTCTCTAATTATAGCCGAGGTAGGTGTCTTAATGTGGTGTTCTTTTATTTTGGCGAGAGATCTATGGAGAAATCAGACAAGCGTGAATTAGACAGCTCCTCCCATCTCGTGTGACTTCTTGTGGTGTCGATTGAACCTCTTGCAAAGTGTCGCGATTTAGTTAATTTTAATCGTTCTGCGATGCAGATCTTCTAAATATTTTCAGTCGAGGTGCAACGTCTCAAAACCTGTTAGAAATATAATAGCTTAAAAGGTGTTGTGATGTTTCAGGTGTTTTGAAGTGGGGTTGTGTGAAGTGCTTATCCATAGTCAGTGTATTACCTGCAGTAGATGAGGGTTGACACGCCCCCAGTTTAGAGAAACAGACGGGGTACGGCAGCAAATTTTAGCCACCTAAAAGAAAAGCCTACCTAGTTTAAGTGTAAACTATATTTACAATATTTTCGCCAATTTATCTTGCTGCCACGCAGCCCTTTCCGACGGGGAACTGAACCCGTTGTATCCATCTATGCTTTTGCCAAATCTATCAGACTATTTAAAACCTCAAATGTTAGTTTGTTTGTTGTTAAATGGTAAATGGACTTGCATTCATATAGCACCTTTCTAGTCTTCCGACCACTCAAAGCACTTCACACTACACGTCAGCATTCACTCATTCACACACAAATTCATACACTGATGGCAGAGGCTGCCATGCAAGGTGCCAACCTGCTCATCAGGATCTGATCTAAATACTCCTTCACACACCGATGGCTCAGCCTTCAGGAGCAATTTGGGGTTAAGTATCTAGCCCAAGGACATGTGGACTGGAGGAGCCGGGATTGAACCATCGCACTTCCAATTGGTGTATGACCCGCTCTACCTCTGAGCCACCAGCTGGCCCTGTTATGGTGTGACTTTGGAGAACCTTAACTAACCAAAGGTACACACAAACAAACCAACCGATGGAGGCAGCGGTCGACCAGCAGCTCCTGTGAGTCTGGTGGCTTTGGAGAGAGCAGAGATAACGGCTGCAGTTCCCCGTCGGACACATAGACTGTATAGCTGTCTCATGGCAAGGTAAAGTGGTGGGAATATTCTAAATATAGCGTACATTTAAACGGATATAGATTTTTTTATTCTTTTAGGTTGCTAAAATGTGTTTTCCTGCTGCCCCCCATCCACAGCAGTACATCGCTTTGCTCCTGTGTCGGTACTCCTGTCTGTTTCTCCAAACTGGAGGCGTGCCGGCCTTCATCTACTGTAGGTAATACACTGACTATGGATAAGTACCTCATACAACCCCACTTCAAAACCCCCGAACTATCCCTTTAAGTACAGAACTAAAGTACATGATGTACTTGCAGCGGTACCCTGACAACACATTGGAGTATCAACAACACAAAGTCAACAAAGGGTCAATCCCCCCTCACTGATCATCACTGAATATCTGTTGTACATCTCCAGAGAATAAAAATAATAATAGAGGCAGGACAGGCTAGCTGCTGCAGAGCTCATCCTTCAAGTTGTCACACTGAAGTCGAGACTTTGCCTCGCCGAGATCTCCTAAAGCAACACTGAGCCTCCACCGGCTCTGATCTCCCCAGAGGGGGCAGGCATGAAGAAGAAAAACCCCTGCAGGGATCAATAAATATATCACACTGTAAAAAAACTGAATTCCCTCGAGCTAACAAGACAGGCACTGCTTGTTGAACTAATAATTAATTTGGCCTGGTGTTATCAGAGTTATTACAAACCAGCAATAACCATTAAGAGATTCATATTTCAAGATGTGAAACAGTTGTTAGACTTTCTGATGCCACGGTTTAACAGACAAAGGGAGGATATTCTTGATCACTGCCATGTGTTGCCGTTTCTGTGTTGAAGAGTAATTTGTCAAAGAAAGAAACTACCACTCTGGGTAAACATTCGGGGCATGGGAGAAATGTGTTATTGACGTTTTTTGATGGATGCAAAGAGCTTCACCTCTTTTACAAAGTCGAGCTACGGTAGAAAAATCTATCCACGGTTAATTCCTTCAGTCAGAAAAAGTCAAATTGTACTCCACCAATCTATAATACTGCCTTTCAATCGTGGTTGCAGAACAATTTCCTGACCACATTGGACTCCTTGGAAATTAATTACCTGCTGGATGAATGCCCTGCCCCGCAAATCCTCTCTAGAAAGCTCCCATCTCATCTTCGATAACTGCACAACAGTGTAATGGGGTCGAGCCGGTGTTTCAAACATAACTGGCTTGAAAGTAGAACTTGAACGCTCCTTTTTCTAAAAAGATCCCTCGAAGGCAGCCCGGACCTCCCAAAATGATCAAAAATGACCTGCGTCGCCTCAGAGGCTGGAAGAATTAAACTACATTAGCCTCTTCTACGGTGCCCATTCCCCCGTGGAGCCGGGGGTATATTCTCCTAACTGAACTGAGGGCCTTCGTTCGTAATGGACTATAACAAAGAGTTATGGATATGAGATGTCACAGGGATAAGACTCGCCCATTAAACTGTGCAGTAGCCTATGTAAGGCTTCCTCCTCGCCAAAGCTAAAAAGGGGGACAGTGCAAGATAAAGATGTGAGAGGCGTTATCCGTCTGAAATGCTTTCGCTTTGCTCCCTTTTTCTCTCTCAAAGGTTGCCCTGCAGCAATTAAGGTATTGGGGGAATTTGTGGGGTACATAAAACGTGAGATATAGTAAACAGGCACTTTACCTCAACCTTATTGGACGGTGTTAAAGTGAGCTATAGGCTGTAATCTAAAAGCCTGCTCTGCCTCTCCATGGTGCAACAAAAAAACTAAGAGACCATAAATGAAAAACATTATTTGAACCACTTAAGAAGGATTGAATAATTAACTCAGTATATTACTATAGGAACTCGCACTATTCCCAACTTAAGTACTGATTGTTTCACTGACTGTACACGTTCTGTATCGGCATCTGGAAAGCTGCTTTAGCAGCAGGATCATAAATTGAATCACATTACGTGATGAAGCAACGCATATCGTTTGGTCGTGACAATCTTAAACACAGCGGTTCAATCTAAAGGTAATATTCCTGAGAGCTATTTCCTATATCCGCTTTACAACAATAGCTGGCAGTGGTCAGCGGAGAAATTAAATTAGGGTAAGCACTTTATGGTTAACCTCATAGCTCCCTGCGTAAGTGCACAGCAACCCTGTTATAAGGCTATCTTGTTATATACATGCCCGGTGATATGAGCTGATATCACCGCGACGTGATTTCATTAACTAATCAGATCCTGCCTTGTTCTTAGTTGATTTGTTCTCCCCCCTGCTCCAGATCCTTGAAAACATTATCCCTGGAAGATTAGAAGGAATTATGGGTATTTTAGTTGAGCCAGTGGGATGGATTAGTGTTGTGCCACCGCTTTAATAGCATTGGTAGCAGAGCCCCATTTCGATGTGGAGGAAAGTAAAATGCTAACGAGCCGGGAACAGGGGAATAGGTCGGTGAGAGATGCTGCAATAATGTCAAAGCCGAAACATCTCGTATGCAGCTCAGCCACTTCAGGGCGAGGCTGTAACGCTCAAAATCTCAAATGGGAAATCTCACCTTTATGAGCCCGATTGATATTGCACATTTGCGGTATGGATGCATTTTTCCTTTCAATACTTAAGAGGATGATAAATCTGCAAGCTGGGTCCAACATTCAGCAGCCGTTTGCAACACGTAACCTTGATGCTGATTCTGCTGCTGCTCCCCCACCCCCCCCCCTCAAATAAAAACATCTCTCTCCTGTAACCTGAAATGTCTCGGCCCGGCATCTGTGATAACAATTAGATCGCAACTTTAGTTTCCCCAAACATACTGTCTGACAGGGGGAGGTGAGGCACGTCTAAACCTGCTGCACTCCCACTGTGGGGGCGATGGATATCCCAGAGGTTGGGCTGTGGAAAAGCTGCTGAGCCAGTTGAACAATTAATCCCATATCAAATGAGAAATCTGGACCCCCGACTACGTCACCGCATGTGCCGGCAGGTGTGCTTTGCCTCCTGCTGGCACATTCCTGCAACGAAATAAAGATGTTATCAAACAGAGAGAGTAAGTGCATCATTGAGTGATCTGTGTAGACCGCAGAGATTATGAAAGAACTACGGCTGTCAAAGTTAACGCAATAATGAGGTCACGCTAATTCATTTTAACGCCACTAAGATCTTTGACGTATTAACGCAACTTTCGATTTTTAATTATTTTTAATTAACCTTTTGAAAATCTGACAGTCAGTGAAGATGCATCTGAAACTAGAAAGACTAGCTTGTCAAGAAGGAGGCTAACTAATGCTCCAAACTTGAGCTAAATTTTGGCGAGGAAAAACTGACATGGTCATTTTCAAAGGGGTCCCTTGACCTCTGACCTCCAGATATGTGAATGAAAATGGGTTCTATGGGTACCCACGAGTCTCCCCTTTACAGATATGCCCACTTCATGGCCCAGACACACCAACCTGACATCAAAGAACTAGCGGCCACAAAGGCCTCCTGAAAAAGTTGCACTCGTACACACTGCAAAGACTACAGCGTGAGAGGAAATAACTCTCCACACCAGCAGGCGGCAGTAGTCTGTATTCGTCATTCAAAAGAGGGAAACAGAAAAAAGGGATATGCAAGCCGTTGTTATGATACGTACATGAAACAAAGCGGCGTTTGCCGACCATTTCCACACCTCTCGCCGACGTGCTCCACCTCCGATTCAACATGCTGAATCGTCCGAAAAGACTCTGACACGGGCAGATTAGAACCAACGGTGCGGGACACACCACAAAAACTAAGCTGACAAGACGCTGACCGACGGCCTCAAACTGTCCGACAGCTGACCGTCGGCTTGGTGTGTCAGGGCCTTTATAATAATCACATGCAGATTGGGGATAGTCACAGTCAAGTCAGCCCACTCCCATGTTGATTAGAGTGTTAAATACTTGACAAATCTCCCTTTAAGGTACATTTTGAACAGATAAAAAAATGTGTGATTAATCATGATTAACTACGGACAATAATGCGATTAATCACGATTAAATATCTCAATCAACTGAAAGCCCTAGAAAGCAAACTTGAAAGTTAACACTTTCCCAAAAAAACTTTAGTACCTTTGCTGACAAAGCAACGACTAACAGTGCAATAGCACATCAGGGTGTTTTGACTCCTTCCAATTTAATCTTGTTGAATGTTTGGAGCTTGTGAGAACTGCAACAGTGCAAATATCATCAAATGGTGACATTTCAGAAAATGGAGACGTACAACAATACTGTATATTTCCTGTAATTGGCTGTTTGAAACATACGTCCAATTCACTTCTATGAATGACATGAAGGCCATGTTGTTTGAAGCTACCATCGCTGCGTATCTGCCTGATTGCTGCCATGTGAGAAGAAACAGTACGAATCCTGATCAATCACTGACTTTACATCCTTCTGCTGCCTTGACCAGCATCGGTGTCTTCAGGGGAGGGAATTGGTTTTTTTCCTTGTCTGATTAACATTTGTTTTTCCCTTTTTCTCCTCCTCTCCAGCACACAAGAGGTATTGCATTGATCTGCACTTAACCTGATTTCTAATAAAACAAGGTGTCCAGCTAGTTCCCCCTGGTGTCACCACCGCTATCACACAACAATGTACGTTGTTCAGCGGCTAGCCATTGATCAGTCCTTTTGGGGATTTCACCTGCTTCTCCCTCGTCTCGGCGGTGGCCCGGATCATCGTCTGCCTGGTGCTCTAATGACCCTCCGGGCCTTACACACTGCTAATGAGCTGATGGATCAGTGCATCGATCCAAGTGCCGCAGTCTAGGAACGGCCAATTACCTCAAGTAAACAGTGCAGAAACCAGCACCAGCCGGGAGAGAGAGAGAGAGAGAGAGAGAGAGAGAGAGAGAGAGAGAGAGAAAAAGGACAATGGAGTTGAGGGAAGAAATGTAGATAGCGGGGGGGAAAGTGGCGGAGCGCGAGAATGTGTTATGCAATTCAAATTGTATTGTGTCACACTGTGGTTCTGTTCTTTGCAGTTTGTCACCATGAATATAAAGTAGGGGAAAATAAAATAACAAGTCGATGAATTCTGCAAACAACTGTGGTCCCACACACAATGCCCTGCACAAAGACAAGCTGGTACCTGTGGCTCTCTCGCAAGGCTTCCTTCCCCTTCCTCCAAGAGATCACACCCCGAGGAGACATCCTTGGCTTGCATTCGATCAGAACGTCGCCACCCTGTCGGGCCAAAGTTTGGGCCTTCAACAAGTTCTGGGAGAAGTCCGGAGCGATGGCTGATAGGAGGAGGAGGGAAAGAGAAGAGTATTGTGAGGGAGACGGGAGAAGAAACAGAGCTTAAGGTTTAATTTACTGTCGGAGGAGACAGAGGAGACGGAGGAGCGAAGGAGGGTAGAGCTAATCAGGAAATGAGAGCGGAGGAGCATGCTTAAAAACATGCAGGTCACTCCATCCATTAGGTAGGTCAGCTCTCACATCCTCTCCTGTCTTGTTTGCACACAGAACCGACACGGTAAATCATTTTTAAGAAGACATTTTATTTGAAAGTTTTTTTTTTTTAATTCCATGAATTTTCCTTAGGAGGACATTATGCATTAAGAATTAAGCCGCGGGGCTCCGGAGCAGAAATGAGAGAATGTAAAACAAGAGGGAGGCTTTGTTGCTGCTCCTTTAGGCCTTAATTACTAAGGCGCCGTCGTCTGGAGCTGTTTTGTATGCGCTCCGACTCAGCAGAAAGCTCTTCAAAGTGAACACGCAGCCTGGCGCCAGTGACATGGCTGAGCACCTGCCAACGCATGCGGGTGTGTGCGCGTGCAACACACACACCGCGACACACGTGTACTCGCGCACACGCCGCAGCTCACAATTATTTCCTGACATTTCATGAGTGTGAAACGCCAGCGTTTCCTCCAACAACACAACAGACATTTGTCATACTCGTCTTCTCATAACACACACGGGTAGAATTTATATGAACTCGTGTCTCTTACAGCAGGAGTTATAGTTTCAATAAAATCTGTTCACCCTCATGTATATTAAATGAATGTAGCAAGGTAGTGCAGAATTTAAACAGATCCTCTAGTCTGTAGGGGGACCATGTAAACAAAGTAGGACATTTCTGCCAGGTATTCTTTCTGAGTTATGTTTCCACTGCTGTGTGATAAAGAGATAAACACCCAGATATCATGATGGAGGGAGAGTAGTTTAGCATTAACGCTGCCAATAATAGTCACACTAAAGATATATGTCAAAGCTGAAGTCTGTCATTTGGCATTTTATTCCATGACTGATTCCGAGAGTAGCAGATTATTTCATTAGTCAATCATCTAAATAAATTATCAACAATTTTCATGATCTATATAATATATTCAGAATATTCAGAATCATAGAATCATAGAAAAGACCAAACAGTCACTGATTCAGGCCTCTTAAAGGATAACTTTGGTATTTTTGGTACCCTATTTTAACATGTTTTTGTGTCTAAGTGATTAATGGGGACAACTTTTTGAAATTGGTCGAATATCGAGGGAGAACGCTGTAACCGCCAGCCGCCAGCCGCCAGCCGCCAGCCGCCAGCCGCCAGCTGCCAAACAGGCTGCTGGAAATGAAACCTTTGTCTTACCTTTCGCTTTCAATTTGATTTTATGTCATGTGACTTGTTGCCGGGAAAACAACGGTGGAAACGTGAGTGAGAGTTGGAGAGAGGAGTGCCGGTGTTGTCAGAGTTTGTTGTGTTGGAGTACAGAAAGCGTAGCTTAGTGTTATCTAAAATACTTTCAACGTCATGGCTGAATATTTAGACGTGAAATTTCCCAACGAGGCTTCTCCGCGAGATACTCACAAACAAACGGACTGGATCGAGTGAAAGGTAAGAAAAAGGTTTTCTTTCTCTGTAGTCCTTTCCATGATGTTGTCAGACACTTCTAATAACAATCTGAGCCATAGTCAGTGGCAAAAACAAGCACTTTTAGTGGACGTAAACGGACGATACCAGGTTGCCCCAAATGTCTACATTAAAGCCTGTTTAGCTGCTGGCGGCTGATGCTGCTAGATTGATGCACATATGACTTTAATGTTGGAGCTGGTAAAGGTATAGCTTATAATAATTATATAAATAAATATCATATCTTATTTGTTGAAAATATTTTGTATTGATAATTTCAATCTATAAAGTAACTAGCAACTCAATTTATCAAATAAATGTAATACAATATTTCCCTCTGAAATGTAGCGAAGTAGAAGCATAAAGTAACATAAAATGGAAATTCAGATGAGCTACAGAGAGCTACTTCAGCTTTGGTAGCTGTGGGAGCAAAAACTTCCTCCTTCTCTTCGCTTGTGTTGAGTTTCCAACAGTGACAATGGCGTCCCGGTGAAGTGCAGAGGATGTTATGGATGAGGATTTTTACAGTGTACATTTTACAGTGTTTTGGCTGACTCGGATATTCAGCCGCTCGAGGCTGAATATAACAGGCGGGGGGGATATGGCCGGCGGGGACCCTCTAGAACCTGAACTGCCGACAGCAAACACCGACCGGTGGAGCCTTTGTTCAAATTGCCCTCCGATGCCGACAGAAACGGAATCATTCTGCTGTAATGAACGCCAGCGTGGGCACTTTTTGTTGGATTCTGTCGCCGACGACAACCCAGAAAGTGCGAACCGTGTGTGTGTGTTACATGCATGAAGGTTTTCCTCCTAAGTGGGACAGAGGTGTGCTGGAGATCTCCTTCAGGATCCCAAAGATAAACTGGAAAAGACAACCAAGACCAGCAGCAGGGTGATTTTTGACATTGGATTTTGGCAAATTTAATGGTCTGATCCGAAGAAGGAGCAGCGGGGCAGCCGCTCCGCAGGCCGCCACAGATACAGCGGGGGAAAAACAGCGTGTAGAGCCGGCATATTTTCACATTTTACTCTGTGTCTTCAGGATTTCTTTTGACCAATCCAGAGTTGCTGATTGTTGGAACAGTGGAAAGACTAACTCAGACGTGTTTGGAGAGTTTTTGAAGTGTGTGTTTTACCATTTAGCATGTTTTAAACTTGCATTCAGAAGATGAACGTTGTATTCATCTGTTTAGGTGTAAGAATATTTCCTTCACTACATTTTGTGAGTATATTGTCTTTGTTTATCAGACGTACTCGCCGCTCACACGCAATGCATCCTGGTACATGTAGGCCCAGCCGGCACGGCTCCGCAGCAGTGGAGATCTCCGTCAATATAGCACGAACTGGGGGAATTCATTTCTTCAGTGGACTACATTCACCATCAGCACTGATTACACATCCACATTAAAAGCAGCAAATTTTCCCTTTAATAGCAAATTATGACGACGGACAAGTGAAATTTAATGATTATTGCAAGACACAATGAGTAAATGGGCACGGCTCCCTTCCATCAGAGTCAATACAGCCAGCTGGCATTAAACTGTCTCCAGCCGAGATCTACAATAACAGAGCCTTTAAAACGAGAAAATAAAATGTAAGATTAAATGTTATATATAACGCTGAACACAGCAGTAATAGGGGAAAGACAAAGATCAGGGGATTTTATTTACTTGAATAATATACCATTAAATAAACTAAGCAAAGTGCTGCTCTCGTCTCCAGCTGTTCTCAGTGCACACGACTGCTCATCCAGCAGCAAACTAGATTATGAGAGCAGAACTACGGGGTGCACTTTGGGGGCAAACTACTGGCCAAAGAACTGGAGACACGAATGCCTTTTCCCTTAAACTGCTCAACATGGAGGCACGAGCAGAAACAAACTTTGTTTGCTCAGTTTTAATTTAAATAGAAAGGGGACGTTACTATACAGCGTTTTTTGCAAATTGACCAAAGAAAATAGCTTTAAAGGGACTGTTTGTAAGAATCAGAAATTGCTTGTTAACAGCGACACCTGTGGCCGTTAAGTCAACGAAAGTCAGCGTCACTGTTGATCGCGCTCACGCTCGCTCTACATAGACATGAACGAGTATCGCTCAAAACAGTGAGGCGACACACGTCAGCTAAAACCACAACATCACTCTATATTTTAGCTTTTTCCGGGAAAATCCAACGTATGTGACATCATGCAGGCTCGCGAGTGCCTTCAGGGCTTACAGTGTTTAACCATAGCTAATGCTGTGAATGTTCAAACATATATCTAGTCAAGCCCGTCTTGCAAAACAGGAATGTGACCGACGTCGGGGGGGAAAACTAGTGTTGTGGGAGAATAGCAGAACCAGTGCGAAGAGTGTGTGTTCACGTGGAAAGAGAGTGCTGAAGCGAGAGAGAGAGAGCGGTGGTGAGTGTGTGAGAAAACGAACGAGCAGCGGAGCAGAAGAGAGTTAGTTTAGCTTTGAGCATATCAAGTGAATGTTCAGTGGAAACTACTGTGTCTCCCCTGTGTCTCCTGACCACCATCGGGACGCTGAAGCAGGAAAAGTTAACACCAGGATCAGCATCGATTCATGGAGAGACCTTCGTTCGGCCAGCTAACATTACCACCAAGCAGGTGAAATAAAGAGTGATATTGTGGTTTTAGCTGGCTAATGTTGCTAACGTTAATCAACATGATGCCTGTCAATCACGTTCAGTTTCGTGTGCCGGTAGCGCAAGT